>BMAO01028752.1:0-34507 GCA_019973975.1 Trichonephila clavata
ACATTTTTCTTTATTGAAATCACCGCAACTGTCTTTCAGCAAATCAACTCGAACTCCTTGGAGAATATCATCAAAAATGTGCTCCTCAGTGCCGCGAAGCCTGTTTGTAAGTTTTTTATGTTTACTTTTGTTTTCACTTTTGTGATTTTTCTCCATATTACAAATAAAATTTTTGTTTATACGTGCTAGTTAATATTTAAACATGTGATAATATATATTTCGTTTTAGTCTTGATACGTACTACATATGATTAAAATTAAACACTTTAAATTATTCAGTTACAATTCTGAAAGAGAAAATTTTTTATGAAAATTTATTTATGGTTATATAACTATTAACATTAAAGCAATTGAACAAAAAATGTCTGCAGCATTTCATTGCAAATAATGATTTTTGATGAGGTGATCTGCAATGACCGGTAAAAAATTAAAACAACTTTAATAACTTTTCTGAATCATTATCGAAGCTGGTCAAAAATTATGCTATTTAAATGTTTTAAAAAGAAATAAGTTACGAGATGTTAGTGGATTAATCTTTACATAACAGGGTCAATAATTCAACCATAAGAATAAGTCTCATAACGCAGAGCTTGAATTAAAAATCACAACCAAAGAATTACTTACAATATAAACTGTTGAAGCGAACATTATAGCCATAAAAGACTAGCAGATTTTGTCAGTGACGAAAGAGCCAGTCAGTGCTTCCTATGATTCTAGGGTTCAAGAAAAGGTGCGAAAGCCGAAAGGAAGCAGAACAAGTTAAAAAACCTTGGATGGTCTCGGCAAAAATAAATTCATAAGTTCAATTTCGCATCGTCAGATCTCAGGTGTCTCCATCTGGGGAGGAAACTAGGCATCAAAATTGCTTATAGCATTTGGTATTGCCTATACGGTATCGCACTAAAAAGTGATAGCGGCTCCTGGGAAATGAACTAGGTCTGTAAAGTTAAAAAATACCAATACGCAGGCCCATTAGAAAAAAAAGTTAAGAGACGAGAATGGTAAGAGATAGAGAAGGCGATGAATGTTAGATGGTAAGGTAGTAACAGTAAAATAAAGCATAAGTATATTTATCTCTATCTTAACTGTTTTCGTTTCCGGCAAGTCACATTGCTTTCGTAACACAATGTGCCGTGATATGTCAAACCTATAAAAGTTAGTCAACTTTCAGCTTACAACTCAAATTTGTGAACAACTGAAAAAAAAAATATTCTTAATTAACGTAGAATCTACTTACACGACATGCTTAGAGCATTGCAGTATCTCAATGTTTTTACTCAATAGGTACTTTGGAAATAGTGAAAATGGGAATGTGACCCTAAATCGGGAGAGGCAACCTTTTTGGAAGGAGTGTGATATCTGATTTAAAAAAAAACCATGCGTGACAATTCCAACTATTCCAACAAACTAAAAAATACGAGAAGGTAAAAAAAATTTTCTTTTAGGCTTATAATAGAATTTGTACGCAGCTAGCACACTTTTGATTCAACTTTATATAAGTCTTGGAAATTTAAAAATAATATAATTAATAAGACAAACAGAAAAATAAACTTAGCTTTCATTGTTAATAAACTTTTTACAGGATCAATTAGTTAGATTAAATAAAAAATAAAAATGAGTAGCTTGAAAAATTCAATTTTAAATAATTTTTAAACAGTCATTAAATTGTTTTTAAATTCGTGTTATTTTTTTTCTTACCAAGTAATTTATATTAGGATTAGTTCTTTCTCCTATCTTGAAGATACTAAGAAAGTAGTTTGCTTTAAGTGCATATAAGTTCATTTTGAGCGATATATTATATTCCAAATTGAAAAACATTTGTTCACAAACATATGTTGATTCAAACCTAAAACAGTATCTGACAGCCAAATCGTGTAAATTTAGAAAATAACTTGTTGAAATATATTTTCAAAATTCTACGTAATTCGCATCACTTGCAGTTGAAATAATTTCGGTATAGTGGCTTTCCTGTATAGTATGGTGCTGTACGGTCAGTAATTTCGATTTGTATTTCAGGTAAGTAACAATTAATACGTTTTCAGAGGAATTGAAAAAGGGTTTGTGAAAAGATTAGTATTCTTTTATCATCTTGAAAATCATCAAAACAAGCACTGATTGAATCTTTCAAAATTGAGTTTTTAAATCTATCACAGCTTGAATCATCATTAACTTTTGTAGACAGTTCCTGTTCATAATGAGAAATGAGTAAATCATTTTTTGCAAAAGCAAAATTTGTTCACAAAAGAAGAAACATGACGCACTAGGGTTGAATAAATATAAACGTTTCCCCGTAATACTAAATTTAAATTATTTAAATTGCTCATATTATTGGTAAGGAAAGCTAAATTCCATAGCTTTTCTTCGCTCTTGAATAGCAAGCACTCACTGGGCAGTTCATTGTTTTCTTCAAGATATTTTAAAACAGACTCCCTCAAATTCCGAAATCTTGCGAGTGCACACAATAATTTAAAGTATTTTCTACATGATACTTTTCTATAATAATTCATTAATTAAGCGTATTTAAAATAAAGTTAAAGAGGTTTTTTTTGTCTAAGACAACCGCATTTCAACATATTGTAAAAGAAAAAATGTTATTTATTATTTTATTTCCGAATCTTTCCATTTTTTAATAGATCTTCACATGTCACTGTTACAACTCCACCTTGTCACACTGTGGCACGCGTGACACGGGTTGACCACCCCTGCCCTAAACTTTTGATATGACCTTTGATCGATTTTTAAAACTTGGGTAATCATCATTTGTATGTGTTTGACTTCCCCCTATTCTACCAATTATTCGTCTTTTTTTACATTAATTTTGTTAATGCCTTTGAGCTGTAACTAATGATTACTGATCACGATCAGGAACCACATTCACTTTAAACAACACTACAGACCGGAATTTCAGCATATGTCTATTGCGCAAAACATTACATAATCAATTAATTTGTATATCAGAGGCTAATGTATGCGCGAAAACGGAATTTTTTGTTCAATTGTATTATTCAATAAACAAAATTAATTGCTGCATTGGACATGATTTGCAACATAACTTAATGATCATATATTTTTCTCGACACTATTTGATTTTGATGACAGGTGTATACCAGGTAGTTATAATTAAACTTCCCCTATAAACGGCCTCCTACAGCGCAAACTGGAGAACGGAATGCGACGAAATTTTGTATATGAGCGGCTATACACAAGATGTGCTCATGAAATTTTAAGAAAAAATAAATTAGGGAATTTTCGAAAAAGAAAATTTTGGGGGGGGGGGGAAGAACATGAAATTTAACTCGATAAACAACCAAAACGGAATACAAAAAAGAATATTAACTATCCAGAACTAGAATGATGAGTAATAAAATGCAAAACTGGAAAGATCTACCAGTTGTAGAAGTTTAGAGATTTGCATGCTTAGAAAGAAGAGGAAACTTTTTGCGAAAAAGGTTAGCTTTTAATACTTTGTACCGACTTACTCAAAGAAGCCCAAAGATGAATGTCGCTACACCAGACAGAGATATTTCGAGACTGTAGGAGAACTTCAGTGAGGATCCGTGGATTTTTCTTACCCCAAATACGGCAATACTGTGTGTTGACTGTCCCACTGAAGTAGAAATGGGTTCCGTCCCTCTACCTGACCATTAAAAGACCATGACAGATCAACAATCATTCTGCTGAGATAACTGACCTCAAATGAAGGACTTTGTGGCTTTTCTCTATTAAGCAGCTCCTGGGTTTGGCGGATCATGTATGGGAGTGAGTAAATATTAACTTCGCACTGTTTAACGACAGAAGGCTTTTGGTGACTGACATCGTAATTTTGAACCATGCTCAAGTGATGAAGATGACACCTGAGCTGGCAGCACCCTCTCCTAACTACCACATCACACCAATGGGAGGACGTTTGAGCTCTCGACAGATTTAACGTTGTAGTGACTTCATTCAACTTATCAAAACAATTTATTAAAGTGAAAATTATCTTGAATACTTTTACAATCCTTCCGAGATTGGGATCACAGTTTTATATTCTCTTTCACAGTAAAGTTCAGCTTATCTAAAACATCCTCATTATCATAAGAATCACGTGAATTCGACACCTTTTTATGGGTAATAGGGGCCACAGTCCTTTGGCTTCGCTTTCCGACTTTTATCGTGGGTGCAAACGCAGTTGGTTTCTCGCTGTATACGCTAGAAAGACCTCTGAAAAGTTCTCCCCTGCAAATTCTCACGCCATGACTCTTAAAGTCCAGGTTTCTCCTCCTCCTTCTCTTTCGGCCTTTCTTACATCTCTTGTCTCTCGGCTTCTCAAAGCGTGAGATCCTTTCCGGCGCATAATGTAAGCTCTCCTCTCCAGACACGTTGTCGTCCGAGATGCGTGAGAAACGGAAATTCCACTCAGGCCTGGGATATATCCACTCTCGGATTCTAAGGAATGGTCTTGGTTAACATTGGTCAGAATTATTGACCACCTATTTAGGCCACTATTTCCCAGCAATTAGAGAAAGGAAAGTGGGCACATCACAACGTGTATCGCTCCCCTACAAGGTGGGTCTTCAGAGGTACTGGGCTATCTAGCCACGAGTCTGTTACCTTGACCTCTAAGCTATAGCCGCCATATCATGTATGAAAAGTAGAGCATTATATTTTCTGAATACTTTTCGAACGGTGCTGTAAGAATTGCCAGTCTCTCGAGAAACTGCCCGCGCGCTACTGCCCCCAAACTCTAACTTTGCATCAACAGCTGTCTTGATGCTATCAACAAGTACCTTGACACGTTTGCAGCCTCATCCAGGTTGAACTCCTAATTTGTCCGTCTCTTCGAATCTCTTGATGATGGCCCGAATACCTTTAATACAATTGGTCCACGCAGTTAGTTCTTACTACGACGAATTTCACGAACTGCGGCAGAAGCACTCTCTTTGTTTATTTTGTTTATGTAAAACAACTTGACCAGTAGCGCACGTTCAACTTAAGAGACCATCATTAGTATAGTTGAAAACTACTTAAACATGACAACGTGTGCCAACGTTTTCAAACAATGATTTATGCGAAACTAATCTATTTTACATGAAGCTTCTTCCCAAACATGCAAATCTCGACATTTTCCTCCTATAACCAACAGCTTTTCCCAGTTTTGCATTTTATTACTCATCGTTCTTGTTCTGGATTGTTAATATTGCTCCTGTATTCCGTTTAGATCACTTATCAAATTTCATGTTTTTCCCGAAAAGGAATTTTTTTGTAATTCCGTGAGCGCATCTCATCATATACAACATTTCATTGTTTGTGCTGTAGGAGGCCGTTTATAGGGGAAGTGTAATGATAATCACCTGGTATGTACAGTCTGACCTAGATTTTCCAAAAATTTGCTTGAAGAATTCCGCAACGTAACGAATATTTCTTTTTCCTCGATTTAAATGGAAACAAAAAACCTCTATTTAAGGAGTAATAAACCCCAAATTAATGAATTGTTATAACAGCCAAAAATTATTTTCTTATTGATTAGGATTAGAAAATTTTAACTTTCTTTTCAAATGACATATTTTTTTCTTCCGGAACAAAAAAAAAGAATTTTCCTTTCAGCAACAAATTTTGATGGAAAAGAGAGAAGCCTATTATTAGACTTCAGAAGTGCAGATGAGTCATAAGTGTAACTTCTCACGTGATATTTTAATATGACAGGAAATTACTTTCTGAAATTCCTGTCAAAACTATTTCGTTTCCTAATGCCTTGCATTGTTTGGAAACTTTAGAAATATACCTCAAGCAGAAGGATATAAATTACGCTATGATTTCTTCTCTGCATAAAGTTGCAGAAATGAAATAACTCTTTTGAATCAGGAATCAAAAAGATTGCCAAACCTCTCTATTAGTCAGTATTTTTAAATTTTTAATTAACTGGTGGGTAGTAATTCGTTAATAGTATTTTAGTTGATGAATAAAAAGTGTGTAATTCCTAACTATGTGGATATTTTTTGTATATTTAAACTTAAGTGCAAAAAATAAGTTTTTCTCTCTACCCCGATTTTACGAATCACACCGAATTAACGAATAAGATGTTCGGTCCCGATGAATTCGTTAAATCGGGGTCCATATAGTTTTGTAATATATCCAGTAATGAATTTTGCACAAATTCTTTGTCGAATCTCTCATTTTTAATGTGTAAATTGTGAAAAGTCTCTCGTTCTATAATTTTGATAGGATCAATTACAGTATTTATAATATTAAACAATAATGCTTAAGTAATTGTAATAAATTATATATAAACGGAATCTAAATCTACAGCTTACCATTGTTTTTAGAACATTTCCAGTCTCCTTGGGTGACACTCAAGCATTTTATTGTACTAAGTATTAATAGAAATAATAATAAATATAAAATATTTTCCTGAATATTCAGTGTATCATTTTCTTTAAAAACCGTTTAAAACCAAAAAGCGAATAAATTTTATGTAAATTGTGTTTTTTAAATTATAACAGGGATTATACATCAATTTACAGGGAAATGATTTATGAAGTACAGAAGGAGGAAGAATATATTCATGCCGATGTAAGTAACCTTCTCTGTCAGTGAGCGAATTAGTGAATATTAGCGTCGCACTATTCACCTTCACGAAGGCCTTTTGTACCAGACCTCGTAATTCTGAACCATGATGAAGTGACGAGGACAACACTTGAGTGATCAACCCCCTTTTCTAACTTCCACACTACACCAACGGGTTCTTCTCTGTGAGAGACTAACGGGAGGATTATACTGCATATCCTACTTCTTCACCTTTTCTAATATTTCTCCTATAAGCTACAATAGCATAAGAAGATTATGAAATAAGAGACAGCTGCAATAAAAATTCTAATTACTGAAATTTTGAATTAATAATTTGAATTACGATTTTGTTTCGATTGCGCAATTTACTAATCCCCCCTAAAGAATGTAGATTAATTTTCTTTTAATATACGTATGGTAAACAAAAGAACTGTTTCAATTTTGAATTAAACGTGAGTAGCATTTATTAATTTACTGATATATTATTAGAAATGCACAAATGATATATTATGATGGAAATCTTTTTCATCAATGTGTTCGATTCAAACAATTATATATATATATATATATATATATATATATATATATTTGTAATGACTTCTTCTCTAACTACAAGACCGTTATAATCTTAATCTAATTGCTCGCGCGCATTTGCATCCAATCACGACTCCTGTTACAAATGAGTCGTACGACCTTCACCACCAGTATAAAACTCGGAGCAGACTGTTACGCGCGCACTTGTCTCTTGTCATCATGTAGTGTACTGCAACTAGTGTTTGTGTATTGTGTCGTCCTTGCCTTTATGTGTTCAAGATGCGCAATAAAAAGTTAATTAATCTCAAGACTGCTTCACATCAACTCTATTATAAAGAATCCCATTCCAAAGAATATCGTCTTATTATATATATATATATATATATTGATTCAGGGGGGCGAAGGGTAGCCCGTGGTCCACTTTCGGCCAACAAAGATATTTTTTGTGGTCCACCAAGACAATCAAAAAACCAAATATACTCGTACATATAGAGAGAAAATGCTCTCTATATTTGAGTGAACATATATTTAAGAGCAAAGTTTTTTGCACATGAAAATCCACACGAGTATATACAAATGCAAGGTGGCTTACATTAACCTGCTGGCAGTGGTAAGGATTTCAACAAGTATTCTTTCTCCTGAAATTAAAAAGAATGTAAAAAAATGTGATAGAGACATTTGTGACGTTAAACTGTTTTTAAAATTAAATATGCTTGTGCTTCTATGGATATGAAATTAGCATATTAAACAAGTTGAGTAAAATTGCCCCTATTTTATTTAGCTTTTATTTTTTTATTTTTGCGTTACATATCTTCTCTAAGATGCCAATTTAAGGTTTTTTAGTGTGTCGATTTTTTTTGTTATGTATATATACGAGTGAAAGTCAAAATTAAAGGGACTTTTGCAATTTCTCTTTCAAAGATTTATCAATAGTGCTAGTATTCAGCGCTGACTGAGGGGGTAGTCGACAATATTTTTATCACTCTTTTTTGCCTCGTAGTTGTTGGGGGTGTAGCAGACCGTACAATAAGGCAGCTCCTGTGTTGATCTGCACCAAGGAAGCAGTGATTCACTTTTCGTTTGCGGAAGGTGTGAAACCTGCGAAAAGTTTTGCATCACTTACGAGCGTAATGAGGTGGCTGCTGTTTATCGCAAAGCAAGATCTACGAATGAATAGAGCGCTTCAAACAGGGAAGATCTTCTTCATATGACGAAGAAAGATCGCCGTATAAACAAGCTATAGTGCTAGTATCCAGTGCAGGTATCACACCTTCTACAAACAAAAAGCGAATCCCTGCCCTCCTTTTTGCAGATCGACAATGGAGGTAGGTCCTTGTTGATCGGTCTGCTACACTCCAAAGGACTACTAGTGAAGACGTGTGACAAGTTGAAGAGAAGTTTTGCTGACAATCCCTCATTCATTGTTGGATACTAGTATTGTTACCAAACTTTGGAATGAGAAAGTTCAAAAAATCCCTCTACTTTTTGACTTTCAATCGCATATCGAATTAAGGGGACATGGTACGATTTACGCAAAAAATTTTAATTTAAGGATTTTCAAAAAAAAATTTTGTTGCCTCCTATGTGTGTATACTATGTAAAACAAATTTTGTGCACAAAATTTCATAAAAGGCTAGCCATTTAATTTTTTAAAGAAAAAACTTAAAATTTGTGAAGTGATTTTAAAACGCTACTCCTACAAAAATTTACGTACAAGCATGAAATTTGATTTACTATTACGTCAAACTATTTATAACAAAAGTTGGTATGCATTTTTTGATAACATGATTGGTATTCGTACAATACTTCTTTTTATGAATGCTTATTGAAAATTCCTTAAAAAATTTATAAATTCTGAGTTCAATTATTTTTAAAACAATAAGTATTGCTTTGATTGAAAAATGCATACCAAATTTTGTTACATGTCCTATTAGCAATAGGTAAACAAAAAATCAAAGCATTAGGCACAACTGAAAAAAGGCCTTAGCATTTTAAATGAAAGCAGACTATAGTTATTTTATCTTTCTCTGAGATAATTAAGTTTTAAGTTTTGATTTGCAATAGGGATGTGAGAATAAAAACAAACGCAAAAACTATCATATTTCTGCGTGTTTTTTTTTTTTTTGTTTTTTTTTAAAGTTTAGAGCTTTTACATTTTGTGAATTTATAGAAAAGTATATAAAGAATAATTTAAACTAAAAAAAAATTAGATTTGATTTTTTGACCGATTTTTGTGAATTAGATCGTATTGGAGTAAATTTGGAGTAAAATTATATAAATCAACTACATTATTTTAATTTATCGATTATTTTTTATTAAGATAGCATAGTGAAATGATATTAATAGTACGAGGATTGTTTAAAAAAATTCAGTATTCCGAAAATAGTTATTTTTAGAGCAACTCTGATACACGTTAATTTTCCCTCGTTTGTAAACATGCCATGTATCAGTGCTTCAGGTGAGGAAATAGGGTGTGAATGCTTCTCTTTTGTGGTTGCCGTGGTGAGATGTTCGAAAAAGGAAAAAGCGTAGGATCCGGAAGTGATAAAGAAAGGTAGGATGGCAATGGAGAAATTCATCCCGATTTTCAAAACACACTGGAGGATTCCACTTTTTCATGTTCATGTGTTGCAAGACTAAATTGAAAAATAAATATGATTAAAAGGAGGCCCGTCATTATTTCGTGCTTCTTTCAACAACTCTTCAAGCCGTCCACGTAATACAATTGTAGCAAATAGTCTCTAGATTTTTCAATTAAATTAATATCCAGAAAATATCAAGTATTTTTCCTCCAGATTGCTATCAGTTACTTTTCAGTTAACTGTTGTATCTTGGTCAAAGGGTTGGGAACTTTGTCGTTGATGGTTTCTAGACTCGGGTTACCATTCCCACAAAGACCGTTATTAAGTATTAAAGGGCTGCAACGCGTTGTTTTAAAATGAGTTAAGTATTTTTTGCTCATCCGCTCAAATTGTGTGCTTGGGTGAGAGAGGGAGTGCACACAAGATATCCTCTTTGCCGTCTAATCATAATTTTAAAAATGATCTTAGTAATTTCCTCACAATCGCTTTTTCGTTAGCATACTTAACATTATTAAGTTTATCCCAATTTTTGAAAACTCTTGAAAATATCAACCTAAAAAAGAACAAAAATTTTAAAAAAAGGAAAATGCTTACTTTTATACTATAAGATAAATTAAATATATAATACTGATTTTTTTATACCCACATGTATCATGTATATATATATACACCACCTCTAAAACCCATGATCTATGCTCCTATATGAAATAAAACGTGGCTATTGGTAATGATTAACTGAAAGGGTGTGGCGAGTGGTAAGGATTTCTTAATAAGATCATTATTTATTTATAGATGTTGCAATGACTAAGCGGTCCGGTGTTCATTGCTAATCTTGTTTATTATACTTTAAACGCGTAGAAACATACACATCTTAAACACAACACAGAAAACACCCAGCACAAAAAGACAAACACGCATTACATGGTGACGAAGGCAAAGAGAAAGAGAGATTTTTTCCATAGAGTCTCGGTTACGGTTATTCCTGTTAGGCGGGCAGATAATAATTAATTATTTACGTACGAGTCTAGATGACCAGGACCATTAGAAATTAAACCATATTCAAGATTAATGGGAATTATTACATATATATATATATATTTATATATATATATATATAAAATAATAAATAAAGAACAATAAAATATATTAGTAATATCTCAATGCTCCCAGGACTACAAAAATACGTACTTTACTTTAGATATTTTTAGCGTTATTTTTAATAATTAAATGGATACAAGAGTTACAATGTTTACAATCTGATGGCAAAAAAATAATGTTGAAATATGCAAATTCGTCTTCCGACCTATTAATTGGAACAAACTTGGTCGTATTACGGGAAAAACTGTACACCTTTATTTTTCCTGCCCAACCACTCCTTTTTCAAAAGAAACATTTTACATTTGTTTCCTAATACATGTTGTATGCGGTTAAATTTTTGTTTTTTCAGTGAAATAATTATTTGAACAGTTAGTTGTACGAGCATAAATAAGACCACACAAAAGTGTTCGTACACTTGTAATTTCCTATAAAATTTAATGTTTTCGACAAATAAAACTAAATATATCGGAATTGTTATTTTCATAATATTGTTTAAAACTGAAGTTGTTTCCAATATCCAAATTTTGGGAAGATATTGCAAAATTGATCTTTAAAATATTTAATTAGAGCTCAAGATTCACAATACCATCAAAAATTATCAAATTAACTAATTTTCAAGCCAATTTACATTTCCATGCAGAAACACCTCCACCTACATGCTTCATTGTTCCAACTAGATTCATGGAATTAATTTTCAGAAAATACAACTTTTTACAGAAGATTGGTTGGGATGACAGAAAATTCAACATTTTTGGTTCCGAAGGGCGCATAATA
Organism: Trichonephila clavata; assembly: GCA_019973975.1. Lineage (NCBI taxonomy): Eukaryota > Metazoa > Arthropoda > Arachnida > Araneae > Nephilidae > Trichonephila > Trichonephila clavata. The sequence continues at coordinate 11,534 of BMAO01028752.1, forward strand.
GTTTTTGAAGTAAAACTGACGATCTTATCTGAAGAATTTATTTGAAACAAGAACATCTCCACCTCCAAGCTTCAGCATTTGGACGTACATTGAGACTCCAAACGGACTGTTCTCAATGTTTGCCATTGGTGTCTCTATATCTGTCCCAAAATTATGAAAACCCCTCATAAATCATTTTATTTAAGTCTAGTACAACATATTTGGTGAGAATTTGATTTAAAACAAAAAGAAAACGTGACATATAAAAACAAAATATGAAGTAAAAACAATAATCACAAAATAATGGTAAAACATCGATGCAGAAATTACAAAAAAAAAAGAAAAAAATTGATTAAATCTATACAAAGAAGTTAAAAAGTTCTTGTGGACTATAAATGATATTTCATTAGGTACTAAATTAAGAAAGAAATACAATATTTAAAGCTATGTTGGTTTTTTTTTTCAATGTACGAAGACTTTTGTGAGGTAATTTTTAAGTAGTTCTTTTATTATTAATTTTTTAAATAACAGTTATACAATGTTTTAGAGTTGGTTATATTGTTCCATAAAAAGCATGTTGCGGATATCATTAAAAAAATAACATTTCCGTTATATCCATATTTATTAGTTGAAAACATTAAATTTTATAGGAAATTGAAAGTGTACAAACATTTTTTTGGGCCATGTATGTGAATAATGTGTCAAACATGAGTTGCGTATGAATTGCAGTAATTAAAATGAAATTTTACTGCTTAGTTTTTCTTTTACAGTTCACCAAGGCAATAGATTTGAATGATCCTTTTGTCAGCGAAGTAGTATTAAAGAGGTAAGTTTTTGACATTAGTTAACTTACATAAACATAAATGTATGAAAGTCCCTTCGTACGAAACCGAGCAGAAATCATTTCGAAATGGCGCGCTTAGACAAAAATGAACTTTTTTCAGCTATTAGAACCATACAGAATTTAATTTTCTCAAGGGTGTTTCTTGTTGAGTAAAGATCCATTAGGAATGGATATTGCGGAAATAGACCCCCAAGGACATGGTAGGAGGAGTAAAATTCAAATATACATCCGATTTAGAAATTTAGGTCCTATTCTAAATAAAGAATCGAGGACTGTAAGAATATTTTTGAATAAAATCAAAAACTTAATGCCAGGACTTAAATATCGACAAATTAAAAACAATATGCGGTCATACAACACCCTGATATACAAGCGAAGCATGTGGGTTACGACTAGTATGTAATATTTTTTGTACTTAATTTGCAATTCTTTAAGTATTCGTGCTCTTTCTCCATCACTTCTTATGGTGTGAGTTTATAGTATATTGAACATTTCATCATATATTCATACTAAATATTTTTTCCCTGGATTTAATAATATAAAGAACTTCTTTCCATCAGTAGTTCTTAAAAATTCAAAACGTTTTAAACATTTTTAATCCAAAGGTGTGCTGCACTTAGTTTTAGAAGATATCCTCTCAGAAATTATGCTAGAGTACTTTTCTTGAGGGGAAAAAAATTGTCTTAAAAAAAGCTTTTAACAAAAATCTCGATTCACTGCAGTATTCATTAGTTATAAATTAGTGCACAAATATAAAGTGGACTAAAAGTATTGCCTTCAATAAAAATAATTATTGTGTTCAAACTTTTATAGTTATACAGTAGTGTCAATAAGTGTGTTCCCAAAATAAGTCAATTACAAATTATTAAAAAACAGAACAAAATAATTTAATCTCATTGGCCTTCAAGGGACTTCCCTCTTCATCCACACGTGTGTTCCAGTGTTCATATAATTGTTCAGAAAAAAACCCTGGAACTCATTTTTTGAGAGGTCCTTTAGTTGCTTCGGCGCATTTTGGATCACCTCATCCACAAAACGATGTCTCTTCCATTTCATTTTCAGCTATGGAACCAGGTACAAAAAACCCTCCGTTATTAATATCACTTCCGTGTGCCTTTTTCAGCATCTCGGAATTCTCAGAAGGTGATTTGAGAGAGAGAGAGAGAATAAAACACAGAATTTTAATGTTTGCAAGTGGCTCCAAAAACGACATTGCAAAATCCAGCTAGCGAATGAAAAATTCGCTTTGTCAGAAATGATATTCAACTAACGCCAATAGTACTGGAAATGAATTCCAGATGGCTGTGTGTTTTCCTTATTAGTGCTGCCAACCACCGAAACAGATATTTCCCCTTCAACGAACACTTGTGGGAACTTAGGGGAACATTCTGTTAAATTTTTGACTCTAATAGTATGTTTTTTCCCCCTCGATATATTGTAAGTAATTTGAATTTTTATAAGACTACTAGCTGACCCGGCGACGCGTTGATGTGGCTTTGTTTTAATACGTTAGTTCAATATTACCCTAAGCTATTCAATGCAGTCAAATTAATCTTCGTTTATAATTTTGGAGGGTTGAAATAAAGTATAAAACAACAAATTAATTTAATTTTGCATTTCATTCATCGCCTATTTGAGTGTAGTATAATGCATGAATTACTAACGAAGTCGTTAAGTAACAACATATGAAGATTTAATTTTATAAATGTGATGAAAAACTTTGATTCTTTGCAATTTTAAAAATTATTTTTATCATTTTAAAGTATAACAAATAATAATTTTATACAACTAATCGTTAATCGTTGCACAATATTTTTCGGTAACCCGTATTTTGCTAACTTAAATAGTTTCAACGGTTTCCGCACACGTGAGTATGTAACATCTAGTTGCCCATTCCAGAATCATGGATTTTCTAAGTCCAAATATCAAATGAATATTGTTCGGGTTTCAGATTCCTTTATGGTCATCGCGAAAGCCAAACGAATCGCGAATTGAAGCTTTTTGAATGGTATTGGAAATTCTCACGGTATCAGTGGAATACGAGGCAACAGATTCCGTAGTAGCAGAACCGAATTTTCGTTTAAATTTGCAGTCAAAATGTTTGCTTCAAGAAGTTTCCGGTATAATTCTTTTGATGATCAAACGTGCACCGTTGCATTATCTAAGTGAATTTAAGTTACGCAGATAATAACCAGGGAACCAACCGAAGATCATGTGGTGACATTGTTGATACATCTAGAAAATTCAAAAACTCGGTTGAAAAATTTACGGTTTTGTTTTCATCAATAGTGTCGATTGGTTTAAAAAAACATTGGATCAACTGGCAACAACGCTGTGTCTGAAAGTTTATTTCATTACAATATCAACATTTTTTTTCTGATTAAGTAACAGGATTACAGAGGCAATAATTATCTAGATAATTATACAGTATATCCGGAAAGACACCATCAATCAGTTCCTTTTTGCCTAAAGAACATTACAGAAATCGTCTGGTTATTTCATGCATTATGTATTGGAATGAAGTTCTACGTCACCGTTTCCAATATTCAGTAGTTGGTTAGGAAATATTTGCTCAGATTGATCATCTTGCAAATGTACTCGCATGTTTATAGTCAGTCGAAGTGTTTCCACGTTTCGCCATATAAACGATTGTTTTAAACAGGCGTTAATCACGTGCTCAAAAGTAGAAAGTGTAATGGTTGTTAATGTCTGTCGGAAATCACCAGACAGGAATACAACAGCAACACCGAAAATTCTCTAGTTTCTATTTAAATCTTGCAAAGCTCTATGTAATGCTTCGAGTGTGTTTTTATGGTTCATGGTACACTTATCCCTGATCATGACTGAATTCATTTGCAATACTGTAGCCAATCCACTCTTTTCTTCATTGGTACACATTGCATATTATATTTTATGAATGTCCAATGGCAGCTAATGCGGAATGGGCAGTTTTTGTGACAACAATGCCCGAAGATACAATTTCCTATTGCAGTCATTGTTTCGCACGACTGTACCTGAAAGTTAAGTTGCTATAGAGAATGAAAATCCGGAGGTGTGGAACTCGAACGCAAAGCCATTTGACCTCATTCCAGCAATATCCAGAAAATTAACGGAAGCTTTTGAAATCCATATCGAGATTCTCGTTCCCGGCCCTAGAAACACTCGGTGCCTACTTTCGACGCCCCTGCTCTTGTAAGTTCAGTCTCTGAAGGGGGACATTTTTTACGGTCGGCCGAAATTATTCGGCAAAGTTACGGGAGTTTCTAAAATTTGATTTCAGATTATTCTTGTTTCCCATCCAGAAAAACAAGAAAGTATTTCTCCCTCCTCAAGAATTTTTAAACAAGCCCCTTTCACACACAGTTCGTGCAAAATATTTTCGCCTGGCATTATTTGATGTAGATATGAGATATATTTGATGAGATATATATGAGATTGAGAATATTTGATAGGCAGTTCCGAAATACAATCAAGACCCACTTTTTGCGTCTCTACGTCGGTAAGTTAGGCTGGTACTGCTGTCCGAGAATTTTCCGATCCCCCGGCATTATCTGGCAAAAATACAGGAATCTCTATATTTCGATTTCAGACTCACTTAAACCATCTCAAATTACACCAGGAATACACTTTTCCCGCGCCAAGACTTTAAGGGTGAGCTCCTGCCGCGGTTTACGTAAAAGATGATCACCCTGAATTATCCGGCAAAGTTACTGTTATTTCTCAGATTGAATATCAGATTCGGATTATCCGTTTTGAAATACACCCGGGACCAAGTTTTCACGATCCAAGGCTTTTAAGGCAAGCCCCTGCTACAGTGCTAAAATACGATCCACTGGCATTATTCGGAAAAGTTATCGAAACTCCTAAAATTCAATTTCAGATTCTCATTTTACACTCCGAAATGCACACAGAGCTGACTTTTGATGCTCCAACGTGAGCAAGTTCAGTCGCTAGTTGGAATGACATTCCGGACGCGGGACTCGAATCATATGTCTTTTCTCTTAATTCAGACAATTTCCGGCAAGTTTAGTGGAGTCTGAAATATGATTTCAAATTATCGTTTCCCGCCCCTAGATACAACTGGAGATTGCTTTCGTGCCCCTGAGCTGGCAAGTTCAGTCCCTGGAAGGAGCATTAGGGTCGTCCGGCATTATCTGGCAAAGTTACAGGAATTTCTAAAATTCAATTTCAAACTCTCGTTCATCATCCCGAATTACAACAGAAACACACTTTTTCTGCACCAAGACATTAAGGGTAAGCTCCTGCCACAGTTTGCGTAATAAATTGTCGTCCTGAATTATCCGGCAAAGTTTCAGTTATTTCTCAGATTGGATATCAGATTCGGATTATCCCTTTTGAAGTACGCCAGGGTCCAAGTTTTCACAATTCAAGGCTTTTAATATAAGCCCCTGTTTTGGTATGTCTAAAATATGGTCGGCCAGCTTTATCCGGCAAAGTTACGGTTACTTTTGGATACTAAATGAAAATCGGATTCCACACCCCGAAATACGCCAGGCACTTCTTTTTCGTGCATTTTGGTTTGCAGTAGGGTTTGCACAATCCCTGCCATATTTTCAATCCGGGATTTCGGGATTACATTATCCAAATCCCGGGATTAGGATTGAACTATTTATAAAAAAAAATACCCACATATTAGCATGGTTGAAATTGCATAATAAAACTGAAAATATAGTTAAAAATTGATTTAATATTATTTTCATGAAACAAATAAAAAAATTAATTCATCCTAAGAAACAAATAAAAATAGTACATAATGAAATTTAAAAAAACATTTCTTCATTTCTTTGTTTCTGTAAATAAGCTTATAAAAACACAACTTCTCTTGCGTTTCTTCGTTGGAACGGCTTCTTATTTTTGTTACAAATTGTCCTGCCGTAGAAAATGCACGTTCGAATTCTTTAATAGTAGGAATTATCGTCATTAAATAGGAGTATGCTCTTTTGAAATATTCACCACGTTTCCCTCCATTTTCAAAAAAGAGACATTTCTTTTTGAATTTTTGATGACAGTGTCTCAAATCTAATACACTGCATTGGTGCATATACCTCTTTGGTAACTTTATTTAGTTCTTCTGCTACACTTAATGGTAAAATAAAATTATTCAGTTATTGAATCAGAATGTGAATCAATTTAAAGTGTTACTTCATTTGAAATTGAAGATATAGTTGCATGAGCTGTTAGTAAAATTAAATGAATGGATTTGACGTGTCTTAAGTCTTCCAAGCAGATCCTCTAATAATTAACGGAATTTAATTGAAGAAGGAACTGTGACAAAATCTATTCTTGTGATGTTGCTTTTATTATTGTGTAACAAATGCTGTGAGCCATGCTGTGCATATATTTTTTTTTACATATAGCATTTATAATTGCTCAAAAAAAATTCTACGTACATATATTATAAACAGAATATAAACTTTTGAAAAATTAAACTCTTAGACAATTTTTATGAGAAAAAAATTTTTTTAAATATAATTCAGACAAAAATTAAAAACCAGAATTAGTTATTTTAATCCTGGGAATTCCGGGATTCAGAGAATACACCGGGCTTGCAAACCCTAGTTTGCAATATCTGCTTCCAAAGACACATGAGCATTGCCACATTTTATGATTATTCCCGTAAGGTAATATTCGCAAAATCTGGCAATGTGTTTTCCGGATTCTTCACATTTCTGGCAATAAAAAATTATGGCGTAATAAATTGAAATAAAAACTATCCTATGTTTTAAGTAGGTTGAAATGACAAGCAGTATGCAAAATTATACTATGATCAGTTGAGTGGTTTTGGAGCTTATGGTGGACAAACACTGAGACACGTAAGTTGTATATATAAAGATATGCTTCTCAGTAAATTTTAGAGTGTGCCTCTTTGGTAGTTCGGAAAATGTCTAAGTGGTATTTCAGTTATCGTCATGTGTTAAGTGCAACAGTTGCTACACTGACACTCGGCCTTTCACGTCTGTAAATATCCTTAATGCTGCTTATTTATTTAAACATTTTATACCATCCTTTATTGATTTCGCTCCTTGAGGTTTACTGCCATAGCAACGTCGAAATTTAAATTGTTTTTAATAGAAAATTTCATTTCGTGAAACCAAAGCACACATTGGGCTCCCTCTTGAATCTCGACGCCCTTTCGGCAAACATGTCTTTCTTACAAATCTCCCCCCGAGTCATTCGTAGCCCGCAAGAGGGCGCGAGGGGCCCAGAGTCACTCCAGGGTCATAGAATCTTTAATACTGAGAAAAAGGTTTATTTGTTGCCAATAACTTGGTCAGTGTCCTCCTGTGTGACAGTCTTCATGTAAACTAAAATTTATGCGTCACATATCTCCCTTCCTTTTGGGAGTAACAAACATTTTCTTAAAATCTTAAGGAACTTGGCGTAACTGAGTTCCCCGCGTGACCACTTTGTTCCAAAATATTTTTTATGAATAGTATACATTTTCCCCCTGTGAACAACTTAATGGTTTTGAAAGCTGTGTTGTACGACTGATTATTGTTTATTAATATAAATAAACAGAATGTATAGAAATAAATGGGCATTTGTGCGATCTCTATTGGATGACGTTAACACTGATCAAGCAAGAGAATGAATGAATAAAATTCATGAATTCATGAGGAAATATAGAATATTAATTATAATAGCTAAGGTAAATTTGAAAAAAGAGATGAACATGAAACCTTTTAGCGGAAAGAAAAATTTTCAAATCACACCTAAAGAACTTCATCAAGAAAGATATGAAGCCACAAGTGTACCACAAGATACCCTGCGCCCTGTCAAACAGACACAAGCAAGAAAGAGTTGTTGTTACTAAGCCACCTGTGTGATCGGCAAAGGCCATATTAAGTCCACGAAATTCATCATGTCAAAGGACTAGGCGACACGTGTCGTTAGTCTTAGCTTTGAGCCCCATGTAGGTGGCAGTATGATTTTGCTCGGTTTCACCCAGTTTTTAGGGAGAACACCCTGGGGGTGGTCAGGGGTCTCACACCTCTCTTCCCTTTCCGCCAAACACACGAGAGGACTTGTGGCTCGACGGCTATTTAGAGTACCGTGAAGGCAATATACATTTACAAACATCCATACCTTCTCCAGGATTCGAATTCAGGCCCTACGGCACTGCAGTCAGCGTTATAACCACTATACTGGAAGGGCGGCGCAAGAAAGAGTTCAGCATACCATTTGTCAATATCGAAGGAAAATAAAACTACAGTAACTGGAACAAAATATCACATTTTTGCCTGCCAATATCATTCTTGTAATAATAGCGAAGAGTGTCTGCGATGTGTGTCTTATTAAAAACACGTACATTTGAAACATTTTAGTTTAGTTTGGTTTTTTTCTCAAATTATGAAAGAAAAATTCAAAAGGAGGTAAAGATATACTTTCTCTTAGTAAAATCGTTCAATGGAATTATTATTTTTGTCGTGTGCAATAAAAATAATTTTTAAAAAAAGGATTGGGGTGACTCAGTCTCCCCGCGTGACCATTAATGTTAGCATCGATTACGCCCCCCGGATTAAAAAATCATTCGTGCCATATACTGCACAATTAAACTACTAAAATTGACCTATCCAATGATACCAAAATTACATTCTTGTATTAAATGACGTATTGTAACGTATTTTTATATTCACTTTAGACTTTTAGTTCCCTCTACATAAAAAAACGCTGCACGCTTCAACAAACATTTGCATAAAACACAAACAGCAGTTTACCTGAATATAACAAATAGATACCATATGACCTCAATCGTAGCAGAGTAAAAAACTTGGTGACAATCTGTCCCCAGACTCTTGAACCAAAATATAACTGTTTTAAAATGTAACCAAATATCCGGTCTTTTAGTGACGCATTAGCTATGTATTCATTTCTGACATGCTTACAATGTGTTTGGTGTGTGACATTCACCGGAGAAAATATGCATTCTCCAATTTCGATCTTTCACGGTAACACATGCATTATTAATTATTTTATTCACTAACAATATTCAAATAATTTATTCAATAACAATGTTCAATATTTTATTCAATAGCAATGTTCAATATTTTATTCAATAACAATTTCGAATTTACTATAAAATGCAACTTACAGTACAATGCTATTAAGCAATTATTTAGAAAATTTTAAATTATAATACTATAAAGTTTAACACAGCTTTTTTTTGTATTTTTCAGAAGCCGGAAAACAAATATCAACATCGTATTTGATAGTGAAAAGATTTTTTTATATGAAATACAGCCTAAATATAATGTAAGTTTAAGTTTATACATGTATATGTAATCCATAATAATATATATTAAACCGCTATAAATCTAAAGAAGCAAAGCAAAAGTAGGAGACAAAAAGTACCCTCAGTAATACTATATCAAAATCTTCGAAGATTTATCTGTCGTTTATTGTACTGTAGATGCAGAAGGTGTATTGACACGATTTAGGAGAATTGTTGTAGAATTGTAATTCTTTATCTTTTACACATGTGAACACTATACAATTAAAAACGTCATACAAAAAGCAAAAGGTGATTAACACAGGCCTGGTGTCACATAGCACTTACAATAAGCAGCGCGAATTTTAAATTAAAACGGGAGAAAATACACAGAGCGGCAACCGGAAATACAAAAACTCGCATAACTCCCGTAGGCGGATCTTGTGATTGATGGATACGTATAGTACAATGTGATTACATAAGAAATAATTGAAAAAGCCCTGAATACATGATTTTGTAATGTTAAAGCTACGATTCCTTTAGGCGGATAAGCTAACAGTTAATTATTTACCCCTTAGTGCTGGAGGGTCTAAACCATCCAAATCAAAAAACTTGAAATATGATATTAACGTGAATTTTTACATATATATATTAAAAACTAAAGCACAGAATTAAAACATTTAGAATAACAAAATAAACTAAGAAATTTCAAGTGTTTTTTTTTTTATCTTTTAATTTTAAAAATATTCTAATAAATTTTTTCTGCTAATCCATTTTCCTTAGTCTATGTAATTAAAAAGCAAAAAAAAGCAAAATACTTAATGGAACAGCGAAATTTCATGCAAATTCTAAAGTTAAAATAAATCTTAAAATTTCAATTTGACTTTCTCTTTTTGCCTAATAAAGCCGAAATGGGCTCTATCTTATGTGCTAGATCAAGCATATTTATATCCACTAATTCCATAATCCTCATTGTTTCTAAATTTTTGCCTTTTTTAAGTTTTTGGCTTTTATTTTGATTTTATATTTATGGTATAAATAAATTGAAAGCAATCCCTGTGGATACTAAGCAATTAAATAAATTAAATCTTGAATTTTAATTTAGGACTTTTTACATGCCCCAGTGTTGCACAGGCTTTCACTAGTTTATAAATTTCCCTTCCTTTCTCAATATCAGCACTTCTGGGGTGGATGAGATTCCTATATTAATATTCCATTAAAATTCTCGTTTTTGAAATTTCTTTCTTTCCCCTCTGCTTTGCCCTGGAGTTGCACGGGCTTTTAGCGAAAATAACTTTATCTCCATGGGAATTACTCCTTAGCCTCTCGACGAAGGACTTCTGTGTGTGTTAGCGCGTGCGATGTGAGTAATTTAAGTAAGTATGTCATCAAATTTCCTTTTTACAAATTAGTTCCACTTCTTTTCCTTGTCAGACAGGTTTCTTTCCTCACCATTTATCCCGGCGTTGCATGAAAATTCTCGAGTGTTAAACATACACCTTATTTTTTCCACATGGAAAATAAGCTCTTCCTTCTAATTTCTTTTTGGATTTGATTTACAAAGCGAAAGAATACTTTATGAATAAAACATAATTTAAAGCAATAAAGTTAACACTTCTGAAATAATAGATTGCAAAAACTAAGCATATTCATTATTTCAACAATAAATACTTTCTTAGAATGTACAATTATAAAATAGATTAGAAATTTTTATTTACCAATCAATCGTTACATACCGTTAGCATAGAAATGAGTAAAAAAAAACTAATTTAGTTTTATCCACACATAGAAGAAAACAGATATTGTACGATTTTATTTTCTTAAAACTAATTTAGAAATGTATAGAATGCTGCTTATTATTTAAGGAAATATATTCATTTGTATCCGTTATAATAATGTTAAATATTGAATCCGTTAAATAATGATTTAAAAAATTTTTAGCTTTAGCTATTGAAACAACTGCTTACTTCTGGAAGTTTCAATATTGGATTAGAAGTATATAGCTATAAAAAATAAAATAAGAAAAAAACCTAAAAAATCTATTTTTATTTTCATTAAATCTACTGAATGGTTAAATGGTAACGGAGTGCCTGTTTCCTGCAGGGAACCTCCAATCGCTTGGGTGTAGAGTTGCATTGGCTTGGCTTATTTCTCAAATTTTAGCCCAGTACTGTGTTAAAATATTTAAGTTTAAAAAAGTTTTTAGAAATAAAAGAAAAAATACTTTAAAGTGACTAAATGTATTACACAAGATTAAGAAAATAATATTCGAAAAAAAGTTTTTGCATTTTCTTATATTTTTAAAGTTTTTCATTTTTTCCTTTTTTTTAGTGAGTCATTTTTTAAGAAAGAAAACAGTTGCTATATCCTATTTAAAAAGGACTAATCACACACTCATTATTTGGCCGCAGTGGCCGAGTGGTCTAGGCATCGGATCATGGCTAGCGTGTCATGAGTTCGATCCTAGTACCACTAAAGATCCGCCGTGTAGGGGCGCGATGCACGTTAAATCTGTCGAGAGCTCAAACGTCCTCCCGTTGGTGTGGTGTGGTAGTTAGGAGAGGGGGGTGCCAGCTCAGGTGTCGTCCGCGTCACTTGACCATGGTTCAAAATTACGCATACCGTCGCCAAAAGCCCTCGTGTTGCTAATCAGTGCGACGTTAATATTCTCTCATTCTCATTCTCACACTCATTATTTTAAAAAACAAAAATACCTTCTTAGAATCTTCATTATTTATATTCATTGTGTAAGGAAAGAAAACTTTAAAAAAGAAGCAAATTTTATATGATAGAAACATTTTAATATTTGTTCTTGTATTTTGAAGGTTTTTTTTCAATGGTTTCTTTTAGTATTTCATAAATTAAGCTTATGGTTGATGAACGGATAAAATTTTTACAAAATAATTAGCTGTACGCACCACGCGTTGCTGTCATTTATTTTGGCTAAATGGGGCGAAAAAATTTCATTCATTAAATCCATTGGGATTCTTATATTGGGCATAATTCTCTTATTGGATAGTATGGTGTCATTACAGTGATGGAGGTCTGAGAACTTAAAATTGATTTGAATTTCAAATCATGAGGAAAAGCTGGGTAATTTCAAAACATTTACATATTCAATCAAACGATGAAATGCATTGAAAATCCTAAAAGTATATAAGAAATAATCATAAACGAAAATCACAGAAGAAAATCCTAAAAATATATAAGAAATAATCATAAGCAAAAATAAAAGCAAATCATATAAAAAAAAAATATAAGAAACCATAAGCAAAAATTAATTAAATGCAAATCATAAAAATTAATAAAAAACAATCATAACAATAAATTAAATGCAAAAACACATAAATAGGTTCATGCAGTTCATAAAATAGTTTTAAACATAAAAACGACAAGCAGCCCAAAACTGATAAAAAAAATTAAATCCATTTAAATTTTTTAAAAACCGTCTTAAACAGTTAAAATATACCCAAATTTCATGAACTGGCTCTACCCTGGAGTTCTTGAGGGCAAAGGGTTATTTTTACAATACTTCTGGATAGACAACATTTTTTGTTTTTCCGTTTTCAGTGTAAATATATAGATTGTCCGGTTTGCTTACTCTAGAACATGCAACAAATAACTGTAAATGAGAGAAGCAATTTGTCTCTAAATCTAAACCACCCAGTTCTAAAGATTGCCCCTGAGCTTTATTGATAGTGATAGCAAATGCCAATCGAATTGGGATCTCTTAAACTGAAATGGTATATTAGTTGGTATCATAGTAATGGCAAGGAATGAGGACATCTTCACCATTGAAAGGTCCTGTCAAAATTTCTTTCTCAATGATGTTGCTTATTATTTTTTCTTACTGGAAGTCGCGTACCTTGCATAGCTTTGGCTGGTTGATATTTCGCAACATAATAATTGGCACGCCAACTTTCAGCTGCAGTATGTGGGGTTGGCATTTCTGGCGGATGTGTGAATTCAAGAATTCTGTAGGGCAATTGACTGATTCATCTACTTACACAACAGACTTATATTTCGATTGTTTCATTTGGAATGCGAGACTGACTGATGGTGTTAAGCTGTTAGACGTGTTTGTTCTAGGCAGCAAGAATAGGACTTTCACTCAACCAATTGAGATTCTTGAAATTCGTTTGAATGTTAGGAAATACTCTTTCAACCAATTTTTCTTCGGATGTCGCCAAATTGCAGAAGTTATGAGGCGATGAAATTTGCCCAGAGGTCAAATCTACTGGCACCTTTCCATTTCCAATACCCAGTAATTGAAGTGAGAAAATTTCAGCAAATCAATCATTTTGCAAATGGACACGCATATTTATCATTAATTTCAATGTCTTCGCGTGTCGCCACAAAGCAGAGTGTTTCAAAGAAGCAATTAATTCATCTGCTGATGTCGATCGAGGAATTACAGGTAATGTTTGCTTGAAATCTCCTGCCAGCAAAATTAATGCGTTCCCAAACGATCTAGTGTTTCCACGCAAAACTTGTAATGGTCGATCAAGAGCTTCTACCGATTTTTTGTATGTCATTGTACATTCATCCCAAAAAATAAGTTTGCATTTCTGTAATACTTTTCGTATGCTTGATGCTTTGGAAATATTGCATATGGGAGTTTTAATGTGTTTAATATTCAATGGCAATTTCAGAGCAGAATTAGAAGTTCTTCCACCTGGTCGCAATGTTGCAGCTATTCCTGATGACTCAAGAGCTAAGGCTATGACATTTTGGGATCGTATTGCTGCAAGAATAGATATGATTAGGAATGTTTTACCAGTTCCTCCAGGCGCATCTAAGAATAAGATTTTTCCATTCTCAGACACAATTAATAGTTTGCATTATTTGATCATAAATGCCTTTTTGCTCAAGCGTTACCTTAGGAATATTTGGTGAGATTTATGACGAAAGATCCACTATATTGTAGTTTTGTTCGCGACGCAATTTTGCATCAAATGAGGCAGCAGCAGATCGATTTCGTGATGGCATTCCTAACTGATTAAGAATTTTGTTTGTGATTGCTAAAAACAAATCTTCAATAATTATCAATGCTTCATTATAAGTGTTTTGCTGTGAAATCCATGTTCATATTAGGATTTTCCTTGAACATTCGATGAAAAATATCTTCCGCCGTGTACGATTTATATTTCTTTCATAAATATGTAGGAGATGAAGGAAACCAGGCAGCCAATATGATTGCAAACAATGCGCGAAATTGCTTTGGATGCATCATGTGTTGCCAGCATCATTAAAATAAACACATCCCAGGGTAAGTCATTATCCAATAAATTTAGAGTTTGACATGCAGTGCGGAAAGTGGAATGTGCAACTCCACTGATGGTTTTCAGTTGTTGGAAAGACACTGGACCAATAGTATACGTAGAAAGAAGCATTCATTCTGATTGGGATGTACAGTGTATAGTTGGCCAATAGTCGTTTCTTTAAATATGCCAGGTTGTCCAATGACCTGCTCACCTCATTTACGTCGCTCAAATAATCTTCTACTTGCATTCCATGCGTAATAGGTAGACTCTTCCGAATTTAGCAGTTTTCTTGCAAACGCGTCATTTTGAGATAAAGCGAAGAAAGCAGTTAATTTGTATCTGGTAGATTTATGGCTATTTGTTGTACATTTATAGCTGTGAAATAAACACCTAGTTCATTTTCTAGATGCACTGCTAAGTAAATAACAACGGGACTTCGTTTGTGTATAGGAAACGAAAAAATTCTCCTGACATCTTCATTGTTGCTTATGCATCTTCCAGCCTGATATTGTGCGACTTCATTGATGTGCATAACTACATTCCTATCATTTGTTTCTAGTTGCATGCCCAAAACTGCCATGTTGCTGAATTTTTAATTTTTCCAGCAGCACAACACATTCCTCTTGTTTCTTCTCTAAATTTCAGAACCTTGCAATAAGGACACACTACCGCCATTGTGCCAATAAAAACATGCCGACTCAAACTATAATCCTCAGCTGGGTTGTACCAAAATGCAAGGTGATTGTAAGCATATGGTTGCTTGACACAAAGCCATGTTTGATGCGGATATGCTGTTTCTTGTTGACGTCTTTCAGCCATTTGTAGTCTATTGTGTTCTCTTTGTTGAGAACCGAGCACAGCTGATATTGCAGAACGTGACTGCCGTACTCACAAACGTGCATCCTCAATAGCTGCACGTTCTTCCGCCGCTTCTTTAGAACGTATTTCAACCATTGTCGTATTTGTTGTCAGCTTTGACCGATCACTAATGCCCATTCTACCTTAGTTTGACGAGCAATTACTCGTCGCACTGATTTTGCTTTGCGAGCATTGCGAATTAAGTTTGATTTTCTGCAAGAAATTATTTCTATGTACTGAAGCTGCGTGACTGCACTTAGAAAGAAGAAGAAGGTTCAGACTGAAACATAAAATTGCAAAACATTTAAAAAAGGAGGGAGAAACAAGAACAGAAAGGAGAAAAAATAAAATTACTAACGAAATATTTAATTTCAAGCATAAATCAATCAACACAATTTCGTTGCAATGGGAAACAGAATATTTCATTCCACTTGAACAAATGGAATGATTTTCACTCCAAAAAGGTCAATTTCACTACATAGTTCGAATTCAAATGAAAATTAATTGACAGAACAGAATTCTCGCCAATTGCACTGGGAAATAAGAAAAACGATTAAAAAACTAATTGAAGATGAATGAAAAAATAAATTATACTCACACAAAATTTGCATTATCGTAAAGGACACAGCTCAGTAGCAATGCAATATGTGACAAAAAAATTAAGATATCCGACAACTTTCGACAACTTTTTTTTTTTAAAAAAAATTGTGATATGGGGATTTTTATGTTGTTTTTAGAGTTGTTAGTACATTTTAAGAAAAATATGCTAAAATTAAGAAGAGAAAAAGAAATTATTATTACTAAAAAAAATAGGAAAAAACTTATAAAAAATAACATAAACGCAGCCCATTCTGTAGCAAAAGTTTTTAAAAAAATTTTCAATTCTGGTATGTTGCTAAGTTAATAATTATTATATATTAAAATGTATCATTTATTAAATATTTTTAAGTATTGTTATTTTTTAATATTTATTAATTATTAAATATTAAAAAATAACACAATTAATCTTCGTAGTAATTTTGCATTATTTTTCATTATTTAACATTTATTCAAATTCTAATTCTCTGAGGCGTGAAATTACAATTGATTTTGCCAAAGAAGATTGCAACTCTATCAAAACTGTGTCCAAACATGGTTTCTACGATCTCCATTGCTGCTGGCAAAATAAGCTCGCTTCGCCAGTAGTGTGTGGCTTTTTACATCTGGCTATTTTGTATGATACTTTTTAAGATGCAAGTGAAGCTTTTTCATTCACAGGCAACGTTTTTTTTTTTTAAATGCTTTTTGTTTTTCATATGATTTTAATTTTAATTCAAAGAATTCTCGATGCTTGTCAATGTACTCACCATGAAGTGTCTCCAAAGGTCTTTTAAGTTTATTAGGTTAAGTTTATTACATACTGTCTGCTACCAAAATATTTTTTAACAAATAACTCACTAGAGCTTTTCTCCTCCATTTACTTTAGTAGTGGTAAATCGAAAATTTAAATATTTTTGAGCATACTTATTTGATTTAATTTTCGGAATTATGCTCGTCTGTGTACTTATTGATGCTTTATTATCGTCGAATATTCGCTTACGACTTAAAAATTTATCCATGTGTTTGTTAATCTACTGCCGTAACTACTTAATAATGTGAATTACAACTAAAGCACAAATTATAAAGTGTTTATTAGATTCGGTAGCTATATAAGTATCAACTCGACCAAGAATAACTGAAATTGTACGAGGTACATCATTTTTACATGTTTTGCCCAGACGTCCTATAAGTTGCCCAAACTCACGCAGACGTTCGCAAGAATGCTAGATGTGCTGGACATAATAGAGAGCAACATAGACCATAGACTATTTTCTAGTGACATTTCTACATTAAGAAATGAATGGTGGAGGAAATATATCTTTAATTAAGTAGCATTTTGAAATTTGCTCCAATTTCAAAATTAACAAAAGGGAAAAAAATAACATAATAATTATTCTATTACTTAAAAGTAATTTGCTTTTAAAATATATATTATTTAAAAGTAACATATACATATTTTAATACGTATTTTGTTAATTTGTACGGTTTGTAATTAATTAAGATCGTATTGTAGCTTTTGCGTCAAAATGCATTTTTATTGCATTCAGTACATTATTTTTGTATAAGGGGGGGGGGTGCGATAAAAATTATGATTGAAAATTGGATCGCCAAAAGTGAATGTTTGAGTAGCACTGATATAGCTAGTATAGAATTGTGATCCGGAGACTTCGAGGTACAATCCTTACGACGAATATGCGCTCCTTCAAGAAGTTCATCAGTAATGTGAACCTGTGTAGCCGCGCAAAATCGACCATAACAATGTAATGCCCATAGCACCTAGAAAAATCTCATAATAGGAGGGATAAAGAAGTAAAATTGTTCACAAGCGTTTCGTAAGCCACTCAGTGGCAAAACCGAATAGTTATGACTCAGAGGAAGCATGAGGATGTTTTTGTACGTTGTTAGATTGTAAGCAGATTGGAATACAACGTACTCAGATGGAAGTATGAGAGGAATTTGGAATTACCCAAAGTGTCATCTCTAAGCTTTGGCAACGATTCCAAGAGGAAGGAAATGTCAGTAGACATTACAATACAGATCACCTCCGAGTTACAACGCCAAATGAAGACCTATGTTTGGCAGTAACTTCAAAAAGAAACAAACGGATTAGAGCATTCCGACCTGTCTCGTCAGCTATCTGCAACCACAGGTAAGACAATTTCAAAACAAAATTGTGAAAAAAGGTTTGGGACATATTGATGTATATGCTCATAGGCTTCTCAGATGTATTTCGCTCTCGGCAACTCACTGTCTCTAATGATTAGCCTGGAGTAGAGAACATGCAGTGTGTGAGTGTGTTGACATCGTCACAGTGGGCATGTGTTCCAACAAGTCTAAGTTTAACTTGAAGTCTGATTTACTCCAGGCTTTCTTATGGGAGGTACCAGGTATGTATCACTTACTTTCAAGGCGACATAATTGCACTTCATAGTTACGGTAAAGTAAGGTTGCTCGTTGTGGGGCAATTTTACTGGGCTCCAGAATAGATCTGCATGTTAAAATCTGAACCATCAAATGCCAAAACTAAGGGGTTGACCTTTGTCCATGATACAGCTGTTATCTGTTGAACATTACTTACAGAATTCACAAATGTTCACATGTGAGACATTTTATCATATGCGTTCCATTGGAGTTCGGATCAATCCAGGGATGGTAAGAGGCGCCAACTAGTTAGAGCCCAAAGCTGCTCGATTGGGAGAAATCTTGTGATCGCACTGTACAGGGAAGTACGGGGAAAACAGAAAGACAATCAGCAGAAAGACGTGTCATATGTGTTTTAGGGATGTTGAAATGTAAACCTAGCGATATATGAAAGGAAGAAAACACTACAGGGTATAGAATCTCGCTAATGAGCTGTCGTGATATAATGATGCGGCTGAGGACAACCAAAGGAATATAGTACCCCATATCAATACACCTGGTTGTCTTGCTGTCGAGGATTCGCAGCATTGTACCATTGTCACAAACGTCATCGCTGGTTATCAGAACTCACCTCAAATTGGGATTTTTTATGTTGAAACCAGTTATAATCCAATTCGTGAGAATAAAAGTCAAATATGCCCCAGACCACAGCAAATACAACCAACAGTGTTCAACGGTGATGCCAGGCAGCACAATGGCCCTCGTTCACTGAATCATCTTCAGATAGTCACTGTATTCACAGTCATCCTGGCTACACGTCGGATCATTCATAACGATGCATCAGGACCAGAGAAAATCTCTCTGTACTTGCATTTTGTTGACTGCTTCTGTGTTGAAGCTGAGTTTGGCCAAGGTTCATCAGCCAGAATCGTCGAATAGTAACATCGTTTTGACTCAAATGTTGAGCGATCCTCATTTTGGGGATCCTTAATTCTGTAGAACGTCCTATCCCGTATAGTGACAACTACTCATGTTATTCCAAAATCCATCAACAAGACATTTGTACAGTTCATGTAGGTCGAAGGAACCACAATTTTTAAAAGTTATTCCTTAGCATTGGAATGACTTCTGGTTTATACACCAGCTGACTTTTTCTATACTCTAGTGTTTGTTAATCAGCCATTGGTCCACAATTTACTCATTTCGCCTATTACTTCTTAAAGTAAGTGTGTACGCACAACTTGTTCCCATTACGACGCTTTGTAAGTTGTAGAGAGTATAAAGCAGGAATGGCGAACCAGTGGTACGCGTGCCATTTTTGGCACTTGACACAATATTTTGGGCACGCCACCAATCAAAATGGTTTGCATTTTAGTCCAAAACAACAAAGTTCACTATTAAGTAATCTTTATGAGGGATCTCATTCGCACTTTTGACGTTAAACTACATGTTTTCATAAACAATACTATTACAAGAAATTACAAGTACTTCCCATACTTGAAAAAATATCAAATATTTATTTCCAGACACGAGAACCGACGAGTTTTTATGCATGAGAAACCAGACGAGGAAAAAGCCATAGAAGAATTTATTTCCATAATGGATTCTTCAATCAAGGAATTTTCAGCGAGATGTTCTCAGTTCAAAAATTATCGGAACAGCTCAGGTTTATATCTACCCTGATGTGAGAATTTATTTGACAAACTGAACTTGTCCCAGTTCGACTGGTTTGAAACTGAGTATATAGTAAAAATGCCAGTAATGAAAGTTTGGAAACATTGAATTCTATTCCAGACACATTTAACTGTTTGAAGAAGCTGATTCATACTATTATAACCTCATCTTCATCCACCTATGCCTGTGAGTCTTTATCTTCAGTGAGCGAGTGAGTGAATATTAACGTTGCACTCACTGTTCAGCAGCACGAGGGCTTTTGGCGACGGTCCGCGTAACTTTGAACCACTCATTATTTCCATAGAAGAAAGCATTAGACTCGCTTAGAAACTTTTTGACAGATGATTCCAATTCAGCATGCATTCTACTAAAAGTAACATCGTACAATCCTTTTATAAATTATTTAAAGTTATGCCATCTAATCTGCAACAACAAAAGTCACACTAACGCTACCTTAATTTGAATTACACGTATAACTAAAACATTCACTTCTATACAGTACAAAATGTATTTTTTTCGTAGTAAATAATGAGTTTTGAGTTGTTAGTACTTAGTTTCATTATTTTCTCAGTAATCAAAAGTCAAAATTATTTTGCAGCATGTCTATATCTCAGTAAACATTTCTTTAGAACAAATGGCACGTTGATTGATTAAGGTTCGCCACCCCTGGTGTATAGCAACAAAATATGCATCATTTTAACGTCTGAAAAGTTGAAATAAACATATTTTAGGAATCTTTAATACTGTCTTAGGAGATTACCTTTAGTCATATTCCTTTTGCACTGAATGGAAGTATATACATCCAACCTCCCCTCTTCATATTTTTGCTAGTTCTTGTTAAAAAAATATTAATTATTAATTATAGCGAGGTATTACTTTTTTTTGTCTCATTTCAGCTATTTGTAACTAAATAGATACATTACTGGTAATAACAATTCAACAGATATGTTATAGAAAAAATGAATACCAACAGCAAGACAAGACTTTTAACGTTCACAATCAATGTTTTTTTTAGCATACTTTGTGCACAATGTTTGTAGAACAATCAGATATAAATGTTTAATATTTTTTGGTATTGTTGTATTTTTCTTAGATCATAGAAGTTATGAGTAACATCGGAGGTTTCCTGGGTATGTGGATGGGTGTATCTATGATTGCTGTTATGAATTTGTTTGAAAATATAGTGACCATGTTCTACTATTGCATCAAGAAGAGAAGGAGCAAGAAAAAAACAACAGTAATCAGAATTGCATGAATCCCAGAAGATCATGGAATCTACATTGCTGTTTAAATTTTATTTCACACTTTCTTTAAGATATAGTCACTTATCCTAAACATGTGTAGCAACGGAAAAAATGTTTGTCACGAATTTTGCATAATTCACTTCATAGATGAATTTATGAATGAAACTTCTTTATGTAATGATATATATTTAAATAATAAATTCATGCATGCTTTCCATATGTAAAGAGAAATAAATAATTTATGATTTTGCATATATATTAACTTAAACTATAAAAATTGATAAATTAACAAAAAGGAACAGAGACAATGGGGTGTGTTTAAAAAAAACAATAAGATATAATATAGGTTTTTTCATCTGAAAAAATTAGCAATAAAAATTTTATGTTCAGAAAATTTTTTTTATTACTTTAACCTTTTATATACCGCATAATGATTTACAGTAATCTTTACCGTACAACATTTTTTAATCACTAGATTGAAAATAAAATAAAGAGATAGTCATAAATAAAATACTCAGCTTTGGGAAATTTAATTTGTTAGAGCATCGTTTCTCAAACTGTGGGGCGCACCCCTTGGGGGGGGGGCGTGATAACCCTACAAGGGTGGTGCGAGCATATCGAAAATAAAAGATTTTTTAAAAAATAACTGGGATGAAGTAAAAAAAAAACTTTCTAACATAATAAAAAATACACATTTGCACTAATATAATTTATACATATCATCTGGCAATATTACGTCATCAAAAATAAAAGCTTCCATCTTTGATTCTATAACCAAATAAAAAAAGTATTTTGTTTTAATTGCTGTAATCCCACGATGAGAGATTTTTTTTATTACGTTTATTTTTAGAGCTGAAATACGACTCATTCTGAGAAAAAACATTACCCAGATCAAGAATTAAAAAAAAATTTTAGAAAGATAAAAACTTCATCACTGCCATTATTTTTGAAATACTGTACATTATCTGTAAGAAGAAAAGGAAGACTAAATTCACTTTTAATCCCTGATCAAGCAAGGGAAAAGAACCTGCTGAAATAATGCATATTACTCATGATAGATAAAGTTAATTTGAGAAAAGCGATGAACATGAAACGAAAGGAAAATTTTCAAATGCTTCCAAAAGAGCTTCATCAACTAAAATATGAAGCCATAAGTGACACACAAGGCCATATAAAAAAGACACAACTAAGAAAAAGTTCAACATGCTATCAAAAGACAGTAAAACTAAAATAACTTAAACAGAATATGACTGTTTTGCCTACAAATAACATTCCTGTAATATTAGTGAAAAGTGTCTGTGTGATTTGTGTCCTTTATTAAGGTCATGCACATTTGATTCATTTTAAGTTCAGTTTTACTGGATTTTTTCTCAAATTATCAAAGAAAAATTGAAAAGTCCTTGAAAGTAGGTAAGTATACTTTCTCTTAGTTAAATTATACACTGGAATCATGATTTTTATCGTGTACACTAAAAATAATTATAAACACAATTATTCTTCAGCGGAATTTTATATTCTTTTTCAAAATTTAACATTAGTTTTAAATGCTAATTCTGTGAAGGCTTAAAATTACAGTTCATTTAAAACTATTTACAAAATATGACCATTCATTTAAAAAATCAATTTACATTTTCGTATACATTGTCGTGCATTTGGTTTTACCCTCCTTGCAATTCAACTATTATATCATGAATAATGTTTTGTTTTTTAAAAAAATGAACTCGTGCAAAAAGCGGGCATTTCAGCCAGTGTAGTTTTAATGTATCTCAATACTGCAAATTATTTTTAACTAAATTCTTAATACTAAATTAGGAACAAGTTTAATAATTATTAGTGATTTCCATCGGCTCTCCTTGCAGAGAAAAATTTTTCAAAAGAAGGCTTAATATTAGAAATTGACATTTTGTGTTATTTTTCTATATTTAGCTGAGATCTGTACTT
>BMAO01028753.1:0-24281 GCA_019973975.1 Trichonephila clavata
TTGTAGTCTTCCATGCATGTTGTTCTACAATCAGTCAGAACGTGCAGCAGATATTTCTTTGTATTAAAAAAAGAAGAGCCACCAGGAGGTTTTCTGACTGTTAATCGTTTAGATGTCAAAAGGTTATTCATTACAATAAGAAATTTTCCGAGACTAACAGTGCTCCATACCGTATTATAGCTATCGTCACGACTGGTGAGAACACCACTCTAGACAAAACACATAGGGTGATAATAAATCGAAATATTCGTCGAAGGAAGATTGTTTATATTACAGTGTTTGCTATGGCAATATGTTGCATAGTGATTTCCATAAGGGTTTGGTAGGGTCTATGAAGGCGTCTCAGGGATTCAGTTTTGCAAAAAAGGATTGAAAACCACACCAAAAGCATCAAGACGTTATCTTAGAACCAATAGTGAAACCCTGAAAATAAATCTGTTCAATGAAAACAATCGGATTTATCAACAGGACTTTATTCTTGTTTGTAAGACGAAAATGACCTAACGGTGGTTGAAAGAGAATGTGCCGAACTTCTCAGAGCACAAAAATCGGCCTTCCAATCAGTGGAGTAACGTACACCCCGCAAACCAACCATCGCGGGGACTTAGAATTCTAAGGGCCCAAAACCTGACTTTGCAGGGGGACCAAATGTTCTTTGTTAAGCCACTGCTTCCAGTATAACCCGGATTTAAACCTACTGAACTATAAAACATGGTCAGTACTGAGGCCACAGGTGTGCATAAAAGGCATCCCAGGTTGAGTAGCCTTAAATGTTCTTGAAGGAAATCAGCGATGAAAATGCCCATGGAAGTAGCGCGTGCTTATTTAGATGAGTTGCCAAAGCAGTAGAGTAACGTACATCCGCATCGAGGGAGGGGCCAGGGTTCTAGGGGGCCCAAGACTGACTGAAGCCAAATACGTATTTAAGCTTAGGGCCCAAACCTCTTTGCAGGGGAGGGGGCTAATATTCTCTGTTACGCTACTGGAGCAAAGAGAGTTAAGGCCTGTGTGAAATCACAAAGTGAACAATTTGAATAAAAGGAGCATTGTATTGTATTTAAAGGTAAATTAAAACCTTAAAAATATTTAGTTTAAATTTTCATAGCAAAGTTTTTTATTTGAACTCATTTTTATATAATGTATTAAAACTTACTTACTACAGCATGACTAGGTATAATACATGCTGATTTACCATCGTATATGAATCAATATTTTCTCTTTTTAGGACCACATTACAATATATATATATAAATCATGTTTCTAGAACTAAAATAAGCGACGCAAAATAAATTTATTTTTGTATAAAAAAATAAATGTTTGAAAGTTATAAAGTGTTTACAATTATTTACATAAGCCTAATATATCATATGACTCCAGGACAAGTCCGAAAAATAAACATGAGCATATAAAGCTGTGTTTTATTATAAACCAAAGATAAACTCACAGATGGTGAAATCTCTAAAGATTGCTGAAAAAATTCTGGAGCTTCAGCCATTTAAGATTTTGTAAGTATTTTCACATATCTTAGTAGTACTAATATTCCTCTGTTAAGCATTTGGACTATAATCTATCCTATGAACCACACACACACACACACACACACACACACACACATATCTTAGCCAGTATATCGCACAGAAAGTTTTATTTTTTCATCATTGAATCAATTTATGATTTAAATCGAACAATATATTAATAAACTGTTGGCAATAGATCTCATTACTTGAGTCTTGTTTCATCTGGAAACACATTTCCACGCTAAAGTTTGGCACTATGTTGAAATATTTAATGAAACTGGTCAAATAATATACCTTGTTCGATCCAAGAATTTATAAACCCTAACTGAACTATGCCGAGATTTTATATTTTTATAACACATATAAATAGTACTTACGATTATATCGTCAACCGATTTCATCAAAAAACAAAACATGTTGCCAAACGCCGCATTATGCCACCAGTTATGGAAATCTCGCTCATGTTCGAACACATTAATAATAGCGATGACAACATTTGGCATATTTTTTTTTTGAATTGGCGACTCTTTTGTGATTTTGAGAAATTGGTCGTCGGTAGTATTTGTAAGTACCGTATAAATTTAAACATTAAATTCCAAACTTTTTATTTATTTTCAAGCATTAGGTAAAATAAAAATTGCGAAATCAAAATATAGTTTAAGTAGAATAAAAATATATGATAAGTTTTTGGCGAAGGATCTCGTTATTTTGCATTACGTTTCCAAGCCAAATTTTGGCCTTACATTGAAAAATTACTGAACCTTGACAACATTAATGTATTTCCTTTGAACCAAGAATTTAAAACCTCCAGTTAGACTAAACTGACTTTATAATAAATATAAATATAAAATATTTATGAATAATAATATATTTATAATATATTTATAATGAATATCAAAATTCTTTATTCATTTTTAAGTAATAATGAAAAACGACGTTTTATTTATTTGCATGATATTTATCATTAAGGAGAAAATGTTAAGCGTGACAAACATAAAACTCCATCTGATGGATTGACCTGAATTTAGATCTTCGTAATGTTCTTCATTTCGAATGATCTTAATTTTTGTATATTAATAGTATCAAACTATACTCATTAATAATTATTAGAGCATAATCTGTATCACGGCTTAATATTAGGAAGATATAACTTTGAGATTTGAAACAAAATTTTCCCAAGACTTTCAATGCGTAAATACTGTGGTGCTTGCATTTTTTTTTAGGGAAATAAGCATGAGTGTGCGTGATGGATTTGTGCTTTGATATTAGAGGTATTAAAATATTTTTTATGCTAAAGATAAAAAAACAAAAAACAATTTTTTTAATTGTTATAAAATAGAAAAATAAACGTTAAGTTGTTGTAGATGCAAAAGCATCAACATCAAACACATTCAAAACACTTAGCACAAATGCAATTTGTAATTGAATAAGTTTTCTTAGAATACAGATATATAAATGCTTTAATATATAAGATTCTACATGTTTATGTTTTTCAATTACATTACAAATTAAAAACAAAATTAATTTTTTAAGTAAGAGAATTTGAAATGATATTTCATATTTAGTGTATTTAAATGAGAGATTAATTTGAATAATTTAAAGGTCATTATTAATTTTAGCTTCCAACGATTGTGTTGTTATATTAATAGATTTTACACAGACCAAAAGAAAAAATTAAAATGTCTAGATTTTAAATTAAAGGAACTTATAAGAGAAAAAAATATTTATTAAATTTTGAGTGATTAGATTATATTCTGATATAAAAAGTTATACATGCTAAGAAGCTAAACATTAAAAATGAAAATTTTATTCTATGAAATTCAGCGTACTTTTACTGCAAAGAAAAGAAAAACTCCAAATTTGCAAAATAAATAAATAAAAAAAAAGTGTGTATGCCTATGACCACAAGATAGAAGTGATAACTTGAAATTTTGTAATGTTATTTCAGGGATTAGTTAGATGAATAAAAAACAAGGGGATTTAAGTATTGTCATATAAAATTATTTATGTATAGGGGAAAAACCTAGACACATTTGTTTACATTCACTGTATAAAGAAAGATTAAAAATGTAAATAATACTATTTTATGAAAACTTTACAGCATTTTCTTATATTCTTAAAGTTTTTCACTAAACCGCTTTTTTAAAAAATAAAGAAAACTATCAGTTGTAGTGCATCAGAAAATTGTCTTTCTGCACATGCTCCATAAACCTCAAAATGGTCAGTTCTGACGTAGGTTTATTGCAATTAATTATTATTGGCATTTAGTGATTTTATCAATTTTTTTCGTTGCATTTTTATGGCTCTTTGAAACGGAAAAGTGACTCTTTAAAAACTATTTTATGTGCAAAAAAGCAGAAAAATAAAAAAATTTCGTAATTACAAAATTCTATGAATTTTTTAAAGCAGTTTTATAATATTCTATTTCAGGCTAACTTGGCAGCGTTGAGAAAGATATACAAAGTACCAATCTACTTGAAAAATAGTTGTAACTTTCTCTTTTTTTTTAAATTTAAATCCATTGAAATTTGTAAAAAATGTAAAACATTGTAAAGATTGCGATTTTAATAATATGTTGTAAGTTAATCACATGTTAAAAACATTTATTTTTTTTAAAAAAGTTAATTGATACAGTCAATAGAGCAACGTCATGAAATTCCAGTTTGGTTGAACACCGATTTTCGACACCAAATTTTGTGATTGTTGTAAGTCTTTTTTGTTGAAGGACTTTACATTGTTACGGAAAATTCCGATCCATTGTTACGAGCGTTACAAATCCGAGCGTAACAATGCTTGGCTTCTTAAAACACATCATTCAAGTTCACTCTCTAGCAAAAGCGCCTAAAGAAGTTATCACTTCAATAAAATAAAATAAATAATAATGAAAAATAAGAATTACAAAAATAAGTTATTTACTATTTTTAAAAGATTTAACAAATTAAAATATTTACCTTGATTGAGTTATGACTGATTTATGTTTCGACTAAGAGCTTTAAGCTTAATTGTTCGTAAAATCAGATTAATTTTTTTCAAAATTATTTTGATTTAAATACATTTTTTGAAATACATGATATTATATTATTTTGTATACTAAATAAGAGCCTCGCGATTTGTTTTGTTTTATCTTCTGATTATGTCTTTGTTCATGTTACAGTTAAATATTCAATTCGTTTTGAAATATATCGTTTGGTTTGTATATAATCGAACTCGCTAGTGGAATTCTGTTTGAATGCAAAAAGTTGTCCTACTTATTGTTTTTCTTACACTGAATTAATTCAAAATTTAACAGAACATTCCAAAAATAAAACATTTCTGAAATACCTGCTTAAACTTTTAATGGTCAAGATTTAAATTTTATCAATTCTTACTGACTGGATTGAAAAAAGATGTAAATATCTCTTTAAATGCTCTAAATAGTAAAATTTAAAGTAACTTACCTTTATAAGAAATCAGAACTGATTGAAATCAATTAATTACTAAGTAATACCAAAAGACACGATAAAAAAAATCTTGACTTTAGAAATTATATGATATTCTCAAGTTACAGTATTTATTAAAAAATTATTCAAACCAATTGAAGAAATAATTTTAGAGCGTATCATTTTCTACTATTCCATGTCAAATGCCTAAAAGGATATGGTTGTCACTTTAAATGTTCTCAAAAAGCAATCATAATTCGTTAAAATGTTTAAAATGGGTCAGATACCCTACATTGCTAAGGGGTTAAAGTGTTCAAAAAAATTGCCTTCAAGCAGTCTAAAAATACAAAGCTCTTTTTAAAACTTCGCACAGAGCAAATCAGGCGGAATAGATGTACTTAGATTTTGCTCTAAGGGGCTTTCCAAGTGTGGTGATTTACGTTTTCCCTTAACTTTAAACGGTATTTTAAGACGACTTATGTGCTTAAAGTTTAAGTTTTCTCCGACTTGATCTTCTTCATAAGTATAAAGAGAGCAAATCTTTACAATTTAAGAACACAATTTTGGAAATGTTTTTTCCTTATTAATTTTTGCTGGCAACTGTTGTATTTTTTATTGTTGAAAGAAGACAAGTATGTCAAGGAGATAGCTAATTTTAAAACTATTTTCTAGATGGTTAAAAAATAGATTTTTCTATTGTTTTCGAAATTGCTCTACCTAAACAGATTTCAAGCAGCAAAAATTTCGTTTTCTCATTTTTCAGTATTTTATTATGTGTATTTAAGTTATACCAATATTTTTAAACTACATGCAGAAGGACGGTGGAAGCTTTGCTGTTTCAATTAGAACTATAATTATTTACATAATTTTGTAAAATATTTTTAAAGCGTAGTTCGAAAATTATTTTGACAAGTTTAAGGTTTTCCGTCTACTTGCGACAACTTATTTTTTTTAAAAAAAACAGAGATATGGAGATTTTTTTTTCTGGTTTTAGATTTGTTTAGTACATTTTAAGAAAAATATGCTAAAAATTAAGAAGAGAAAAAGAAATTATTTTTACTAAAAGTGTGTGTGTGGGGAAAAACGGTAAAAATTTACAAAAAAATTACATAAAACGGTACCCATTCTGTACTATAAGTTTATAAACAAATTTTTAGTTTTTCAATTCTGATATGTTGCTATGTTATTCATTTTTGAAATGACCTTCAGGATAAGAGATATTTTAATTTTTACAAAGCCTAGAGCACACTTTATCTTAGTTATTATATGAAATTGCTTTAAAAAAAAAAGCGATTCTATTAAGATAAGCAACTGTGAATTTTGTAATAAAACAGTGATTGATAAATCTGAAGGTTAAAAACACTTCTACTATTAAAAAAAACATAACACAAAAAATTTCAGTTAATTATTTTCAAAACTTTTTGAGCCGTCGCGCTGTCCCCATTTGAGCATTTATTAAAAAAAACACATTTCGAGTAAAACGCGTTTTTAAAGTACTCCCGTCTTGCGTAAAGTAAAGGCATCTTCTTTTACTAAAACACTTGATTTTTTGTTCTATTAAACGGAAAATAATAAACTTGGTATTTTTATAAAGCTCATTAGATGGTCTATGTAATAAAATTGTAAAAAAAATTGTTAATTTTTTGGCAAAATTCACAATTTTAGGATAGTCGGATACCTTAAAATCTATGTATAAACAATCATGTATTATCCATCTTTGTAAAAAATATCGTTTTCTGACAGGATTTTAAAGCAGTCAACATGTATTAAATAATCTTTTGGCTAAAATTTAAAAAACAAATTACTTGAGTTTAAAGTGATATTTAACAAATTTTAGTTTCCCTCGAAAAGTCTAAGGGTTACATACATTAACCCGTTTATATATTTGTTAATTTTTTAAGGTGAACATACCTTTCTTAATAAAATTCTATAAATTGTGTTAGAAATGTTAAAGGCAACATTTTTCAACTCACACAACAATACACATTTTGATTATAATTAATATATTTTTGTTCCTTTATGTTAGTTTTCGAAATATTTATTCATTAAATAAAACTTTTATCCCATTTTGCTATACTAACGAAATTAATTGAAGTCCATCGTTCGTTTTAAAACCATTAATTTCTTTTTGGTATTTCACGTTAAATCTGCTAAGAAATGTTTCGTTTATTTTGACAAATTTAATGTTCTTTATTAAGCTTTGATAAACGTAACACATTTACAAGCAAAAATTACAGTCCAACTTCTAATCAGAAAAATATCTGTATTGAATGTCTTAAGTTCATTTTTAGCTTTTTAAAAATTGTAAGTGCCTTTTTATAATTCTTATGAATAAGGCTTTGTAAACAATTGTATCTGCTTTATACCAATTTGTTTAAAAAAAGCCTGCAACATACAGTTAAATAATCTAATATTTTACTTGTTATAAAATATTTCAACAATATTTAAATCAGCATTTGCACGTAAGCCTATAATATGGTTTTCAAATCAAAATTGAATGCTATTGAATAATCACTCAATATAAAAAATAGTTATAATATTAAATTCACACAATATATTTAAAGTTATAATATATATGCTAGAATATACATATGACAACATACATATGCAGACAATACAATAATTTAATATATACTAGAACTGTACATTCAGATTAAATTACAGTTTCATACTTCTTCTGAAAACTACCAAATTTTGACTCTGAATTTGAATATAGCGAGAAGAGAGGTAAAAGTAATAAAAATACAGGTATGGATTTAAAATTTTTATTTTGAAAAAGCTTAATCTCTCTTAAAAATCCACTTGTTTTATTTAATATTCCTTAAATATAAAGCAGAGGTTTGAAACAATTTTTGTGAAATAAAATAAGTCGTTTAGTGCAAAAAGTCGTTAGTCGCGACTGTTTAGCATATTACATTGAAAAATTCAAACAAATAATTTTAAATTCTACAAATACGTAATGAATCTTTATACATTCAACTGCTTTAAAATAATTGGCATCATCTCTTGTAAATAACTGACAGATAATTGTCGAGGTTTTTTTGAAGAGCTATTAAATGTCCCTTAGCTTATTTTCTTAAAAAAGAGTTGTGGAACAAAAATATTTTTACAAGAAATATATTTGAGGATATTTTTTTTATTATGATTTGTAATAAAAAAAAAAATAGAAATCTTTTTCAATGGGAAACATTTTATAAAGTATTTTGAGTGAAACCTCCGAAAATTTTTTTTTACAAACTTCGCAACTCTTTTTATTCTAGTCATTAAGCTAAATTTAATTCCATTTTCTTAAGAAAACTTAATATTTACGGATTACTGTGGAGAAAAAATACACTTATATTTGAACGAAGATTTTTATTCACAAATATTTTTCTCTCATTCACATTTTCCAATCTTGAGTTATGCTTAATAATAGAGGGTACTTACGTATTATATCATTGATCAGTTTCTTCAATTCGAAACCGTTCCAATTCATGTTTGAACACAATAAAAATAATGCCAATATTTGGCAACGTCTTTTGAATTGGCGACGTCTTTTTATTTGGCGAAATTGGTCGACGGTATAGTACGTAAACATCAATAATAGCTTATAATTTAAATACACTACAGTGTTAGTTAGCTCAAACTTTTGATAGTATTCAAAAAATTACTGTTTTCGTAACGTGCTGAATACTTATCGTAATTTGTGTTTTAAACTTCGTTTTGCAGAATCAAAAAATATTACTTCAGTATTCTAGAATGAAATTTCAAAGCAATTGTGAATTTAATTATATATCGATCTTTTATTTCTGACTCTATTCCTGAGTATATAATCTCTTTCATCTTTAAATGACACATTTTTATGTAAATTATAGTTCTTCAGAAAGTAAAAAGCAATAGCTGTAACTATTTTATTCATTCCCATCGTTTTCAGGAGGGATGGGGGGGGGGATACTCTTTAATGGGCGTAGAATGTTTTAAATTAGTTTTTCAATTCTTTTCAGTTATTTCAATAATTATGTTTTAATTTTCGCCAAGACCTTTTAAGTTCCCAGCCATTAAAAGTCAATGATGTATCAAAAAGCAAACTTTAGTTACGTTTTTTTTGGACAGTTTTAAAACATTACATACTATAGTACGTACATATTACACTGTCCACCAATTTCATCTGATAATAAGACGTCGCCAAATGTCACAATTGACAGCCAACAGTGGGAACCAATCTCGTGCACAAGCACAGTAATTGACAGCATTTGGCGACACCTTTTGAACAGACGATGTCTTTTCTTTTGGCGAAACTGGTTGACGGTTTAACACTTAAGTATCGATGTTACTTGCACGGCACATGATACATCCCTCGAAAATCAAGAATTTATATTCAGTATCATGTGCAAGTACATGTGTACAAAAAGTTATCGGATAGGTAACATAAATCATTGCCAAAATATATGCAATACCTAAAAAGAAAATATAAAAATATAATTTTTGGTACTTACGTATCTTACACCATCGATCAATCGTTTCAAAATTAAAAGAGGGCGCTGAATACCGTGATAAACAGCCACAATAGAAACTATTCCCGCTCACGTTCAGGCATAATAATAATAACGATGAGACGGTTGGTTGGCGTAGTTGGTTAGACGCTGGCGTTGTACGCCAAGTTTGTGGGTTCGACTCCGGCCCAAGTCGATGGATTTTCATGATGCAAAAAATCGACCGCGTCCGTGTCGTATGAATATGCGGCATGTTAAAAATTCATAGATTCCCCTTTCAGCTTGAGTGCTCTCAGTAAAATTAAGTTCCTAGTATAATTTCGCATCGTCAGATTTAGGTGCCTCCCTGTGGGCAGGTCACTGAGCATCAAATTATATCGCGGCAATTATTATATATCTATATGGTGCCACACTAAAAGGTTATCACCAGCTCCCGAGGAATGTACTGGGTCTGCAATGGTAAAATACCAATCCTAGCCTCATTTGAAAAAGCAATAATGTTAATAACATTTGGTGACATTTTATGAACTGGCGATATCTTTTGTGAAGTGAAATTGGTCGATGGTATTTAACACCAAGTACCTATTTTTAAATTAAATTTCCATATTTATTTACTGTAAAATCTAGCGTATAACGAACGCGCACCGGTGAAAAACGTGCACCCACACTTTCAAGCTACATTTTTTAATTCTTAGGTACATTCGCCGTATAACGCGCACCCCCCCCTTTTTTTTTTACGAAGGAACTGGAAATGTACGAGTGCATTGAACTTATGTCTTAGTCATTTATAATCCAGGTATTATCTCGAAGTTTCGAAAAAAATATAGTATACTTCTAAGCAACCCTTTAAGTTTGTTATAGGTAAGTCATTTCTTTTAAAGAAACAGTATTCCGATCTATATAGAAGTATAATTTTTGTTATGCTTATCTCTTTTATTTTTATTTTTAAAGCTATCATTTTTATACTTCCGGCGTATAATGCGCACCCAAAAGTTTCGATCATATTTTTGTGAGCGTTATACACTGGATTTTACGATATATGGTGTCACACTAAAAAGTGATACCTGCTCTGGGGAATGTGCTAGATCTACAATGGTAAAATACCAGTTCACACTGCCATTTGAAAAAACATTAATACTAACGATGATAATATTTGGCGACATTTTATAAATTGGCGATGCCTCTTCATGTAGCGAAATTGGTCGACGGTATTTAATACGTAAGTACCAAATTTTTAAATTAAGTGTACCTATTTATTTTTTATATATTATTTAAAATATAAACCACATATTTTGGAAAAGGGGGTATTTAGTTTTATTCAAATTATAGGAGCAACTAAAGGTGACACATACTGATAAAAAAATATCAGTAAAATTACTTAACGTAAAATCCGGCGTATAACGCGCACTTTGAGCACAAAAAATAAGATTGAAATTTACGGATGCGCATTATACGCTCGGAATA
Source organism: Trichonephila clavata (assembly GCA_019973975.1). NCBI lineage: Eukaryota > Metazoa > Arthropoda > Arachnida > Araneae > Nephilidae > Trichonephila > Trichonephila clavata. The sequence goes on from BMAO01028753.1 coordinate 10,873, forward strand.
AAAATGATAGCTTCAAAAATAAAAAAAAAGAGATGTGAGCATAAATAAAATTAGACTTCAATATAGATCGGAGATCTGTTTATTTAAAAGAAATGACATACATAATGAACTTAAAGGGTTGTTCTAGGAGTATTCTATATTTTTTCAAAAGTCTGGGATAATATTTCGAATATATAAATAACTTATAAGAACATTGCACACATACATTTTAGGTTCCTTCGTAAAAAATGGGGTGCGCATTATACAGCGAATATACCTAAAATATTTTTAAAAAATGTAGCCTGAAAGTATGGGTACGCATTATACACCGGTGTGCGTTATACACCGGATTTTACGGTATACCTTTTAGTAGGTCATTCCAATAAGCTTATATTTTGTGTCAAAACTTCATTAACTCAAAACAGAAAAGTAATTAATAATCCTCCTTTCAAACGATATAATATAACATCCATATTTATCCATCCGGTTACTTTCTTCACTATCTGGTGTCGCATCTTCACATCCGGCTGAAATTCTTCGTAATTCCAGCAAACTGTTACAACGCAGAGACTTTTATGTAATTCTCCATTTGTATAAACTTCAACCGAAAAGACTTAAATGTGTTAAAACACGAAAAGACTTGTCTGTAATTCGCCATGCATAAATATTAGCGTGATGTTGCTGAATTCACAATCTTTTCCTTTCCGTGTCACATTCCCATCGTCGTACGTGCCGGTTCGAATTTTTCGTTTCCTGAGATAGTTCATTTTCTTATCTTTCGGAATCTTTAGGTCGCGAACGGGCTCAAAAGTAACGGTTTTTTGCAGAAATATTTGCATAAGTAATAGCAATATTAAGTGAAGATTCTCAGGTGTATTAAAAATTTAATGTTGTCACTGAAGATTTGGTTTCGCTTGGACAGTTCACGGAGAACGTTCTCATAGTTAGGAAGACTCCGTTCTAATCCGTCGCCTTTATCGGTTAGAGATGATTGATATGTTTGGAAGTCTTCCCCTTCGGGTGTATGTTTTGGTTTGTATGTACTTGACCCAGTCCCTTTCTAGTTGTAAAACTATGGAAAGAATCGTAATCGCTTTAAACGGATGTGAAAATCTGCATTATTTTCATTTTGGAAGTTTAGAATGTGAACAATAAAAACACATTAATGTCATAAATTGAATTTCATATTATTTTGACTTATGAATTTAGAATTCCCAAGATAAATATATATCTTTTAGGAATAAATTAAAAATTTATGCAAAAAAATATGTGGACTAGAAAATAATAAGAATGTTGTTTATTTAATAATGATATAAGTGAAATATCAGTAACTAAATTTTAAAAAAGAACTATTATAAACGAAAAAATAAGACGTTATAGTTTAAAACTGACTTAATTAGTTTTAAATAAAAACATATTGACAAATATATCTGTTGAGTGAAATAATATAAACTCTTGCAAATTTTAAAAAAAATAAAGTATTAAAGTGTTTACTTGAAATACAATATGTAATATATTTACTTGAATACTATAGATAAAGATTCAGTTCTTCAGTTTAATAAAACTTTAAAAAAAAACATTTAACCTTAAAAGAAAACTGAAATTAAATAAATATTTTTTATAAGGCATTAAAAATTTCGTCTGAAGATGAACTTTTAACTTATCATCAACGGCACCAACGAAAACTCGATTTTTCAAGAGTGCTTAAAAAAGATAATATATGTAAAAGATTTTTAATAATCTTAAATTCACAAATTATTTCTTCCATTTAATAAAACTCAAAAACATACACCCCTGAAAGAAAAGGAGTACTGGAAAAATATTCTTTGTAAAAGTATTAGAAATTGTCTGCAGACAATTTCATAAGTAAGACATCTCATCAACGAAGCCAACGAAAATTCCATAAAAATTTATAACATTAAACTTTTTTTAAAAAAAGTACCATCCATTTTCTTTTAATAGATAACTATGTTTTGTTTTAATAATTTTCTTTTTCTTTAATAAATAATTTTTTTAAATATTTTCATTCATTTCGACACAATTATTGGAACGTATTTTTTCATTTTAAACCCTGAACAGCATTCATAAGCATAATAGTTCAGTTAATGTATGCTTTAATAAAAATTGCATGTTTCAAAGGAGTGTATTACTAAAAATAATGAGTAAACTATTTTAGTTTTGAATGTATTTCTAAAGGATTTTATTAAATAGTTAAGCAGTTTAAGGGATTCAATTAAACAAATTTTTTTAAAAAAAATTAGAACTTTATAATTAGTATTTCTGTACATTTTACATTTTGTAATTTACTATAAGAATATCAATACAAAAAGTATGAGAAGTAAATTTCAATGTTGTAACTGTGGTGAGGAAGTAATTTAAAATAAGTTCGCATAGTTTTCAGAAAAGCGAAAATTATTTTGGTGTTAAGTTATTTTTCGTGTTCCGGAATTCAAATTTTTCCTTCGCTTTTTGATTGAAAACTCATATTTTTTTCCGTTTAAAAATTTCTAGAGCAACAAAACACAATATCGTTTCGCATATAAAAACAAATTATTAAATATGAATTCCAAAGAAAATCTATTTTTTATTTCAATTTCTTAATATAGCACAGGTCTGTTAATTTATTGAAGATACATCTAATGCATGAATGTAAAAACGTAAAATAATGATTAGACATTTTTTTTCTAATAGTTTAGTTATCTTCGCTAACCGCTTAGTAAAGAATAATGAATTTATACTAATTTGACTGCCTGTCAGAAATTTGTTTTAAATTTTATTATTTAACTTATTTTCATTTGACCTTTAAAAATAATTTAAGTTTAAGCCGCACATGCTAAAACTCTTATATAAGAAAAACAGTTTTATTGTGTATTAAAAGTGCAATGAATTAAATATTATCCCTTATATTTACTCACACAAGAAACATACTTACATTGAAAATAAAACTTAATTTACCCTTATGGATAATGGAGCGTACATCGAAGTAAATGATATTTGAATGAATCACTAAGAATGATCGTTACGGAATGGAAAAATGAATCAATATCGAGAAAAATGGTTAAATTAAAAAGTTTTAATAAATATGATATGGCTCTATTAAATTTTTAATTTTATAACCAACAAAAATATTACATTTGGTTCCTAAAATAAGGAAACAACCATCAAAATTACTACAGCATTACGAAGTCTTAGTTGTTTACAGTACTTTATTTTTATAAAATTAATGTTCCTTTCAAGCCTCTCCTTTTTGGAAGGTTTTTGGGGTTTTTTTCTGTTTAAAATACACATAAAATAATTAAAAATACAAATTTCATCATACGGATTAAGATTTGACAACTTTTTGAACAAATTTAAATTTGTAAAATAAATTTTATTTTTATCAATACAATTTTTAGTGAACCTCAACTTGTCAACAGTATATTAACTAAATGTTAACTGCAATTGAAAATTTTATAAATTTTTTGCGTTTAAAAGTGTATATTTTAATATTTTGAGTATACAAAGTTCATTTAAACTCATTCGGTTTGATTGAAAGATTATACATTAATTTAATTAATGGACTATACATTATTACATACATTAATTTAATTAATTTATATTAATCAAAACGTTTAAGTTTTTAAAACAATATATCATTTATTTTTAGGTGCTTTATTAATATTTTGTATAAAATTTAGCTTACGATATAAAAAAATATGTGTTTATAACTATATATTTAATATTCTTTGCGTGCAAATTACACTTAAACTTACTCTGCTCGATTGCAAGAGCGTACATTAGCTTTTTAAGGTACCCGACAACATTCCGAACCATGATTTTCTGAAAATTTTGAAAGGAATAGTTTTTATTTTTATTTTTAGAGTCACTTTAATTGGAATATATTTAAAAATGCTTTATACATATTATTACAATGAAAATTGTTTAAAAGTCTTTTTTTTTATTGGAAGGACAAAAAATGTAGGAAAAAAGATATATTTGCAAAACAATCTCTTTTCATGGAAAATGCTTCCATAATATTAATATTTTACCTAAATAAAGCTAATATTTCTGTGCAAAGTCTGAACTAGAATTTTTCAAATATATAATTTAGAACTGGATTTTTATTCATATTTTAAAGTAGATAACTTTTTTTTTTAAAAAAAAAGACAACTCTCTATTACTTCAATTAATAGTAACTCTGAAAATGTGAGTGTTTCAAAATTCTTGCATTTAAATAATATTTTTTGTTATAATAGTTTTAAGTAATTTATAGATATAATATAAACAAAAAACATTTGTACGCTTTTTTAAAAATGCGGTTCCGAAAGTATTGAGATAACTTTTGTGACTTATATTTACATAACTTAAAATAATTAAGGCTCTATAACAGTATACGGTTTATGCACTTCTATTAATTTAATGTTTTGAATAAAAAAGCATTGTTACATCTAGAACAAATTAGAACATTTTTTTAAAATTAATAAGTAAACGGATGCGATAGCTTAGGCTTAAAAAGCGATTTAACTCTATTATAGAAATAAGTTAATTTCTATTAAAATAAATATGAATAATACATTTTAAAAAAACTTACATTTTTAAACTTTGTAAAGAAAAATTCCCTTTAACAGCACTCTAACATCCAAATAGTACCGCCGAACCTACTACACCACGTGCAACGGAACACCGCTGCCAGTAGGCGCTCAACAACGTTTGAACTTGAAACCAAATCAACGCACCTACGCCACACACTGCATGGTCTTGATAACACGAGATTTAATTCCTTTCTACCTGGGATGTAGGGCTGAATGCCTATTTTACAACAACACTCGGCAGGACTTGCAAAAGGAGAGCACTGGGAGATGAAACCCTAAGTTACTGGAGTGGAACACAAACGCCGTCGCCAAGAAAACCCATCCCACCCAAGTGAAAAAGTTTTCTCCCCAATTATGAATACTACTCCATTTCTTGGGGGTAATTGGTTTGGTTTCTCGATACGTTTGGCCTGTCTGTTTCGATTTCCTTGCCAAGAAATAAGACAGTTGGCGATGGTTTGATTAATAGTTTCGATTAGAGGTTAACTTTGATCATTGTGGGAAAATGTTTTTCGTTCTCACGCCTTTAATGTTTGATTGGTGAAATATTTTTAAAAATAAAATTTGTCCTTTATTTTGGAGTGAATTGTTATTGATGGGTGATGGAGACTTGATTTCCGTACTTGAATCAAACGAATTGGTTTTAAACAAGCAGTATAAAAAAAAATTAAAGTGAATTCCTACTTAGGTCAACAAAGAAAAATTTTACTTTATATATTTGCTTTTTATTAAACAGTTACAATTAATATAAATATGCATATACATATGCCAGAATCACAATATTAAGTGGAAAAATAGAAAGGTGGTTTTCCTTGCAATTTTTATATTTTCTTTTCTATATATGACGTTGAACTATTTTGTTTTGTTAGTTGTTATTTATTCGTTAATTAAATTTAATTATTCAAATAAAATAATATAGTAAACAAAAAAGAAATCACATTCTTAGAAATTAAGGTCACTCAGCTTAAAAAAATGTATTTGAACTTGAATGGGGATGTATAGAAAGTATTTTATTAACGATTGAAAATTTGAGCGATATATATATATATATATACACATATATACATATATATATATAAATATACATATATATATAAATATATATATACAATAAAAAGAGAGAGTGAACTAATAGTAGGAATTGAAAAATAAAATCCTTATGTGGTTCAAAAAATTTCATTATTTTTTTTTCGAAAAAATATTGAGGGAAACTTACACATCTTCCAAACTATTTTAAGTTAAAGTGAATTTCTGCTCGTAAAAATCTTGTTTTTAGGGGGGGAAATGGAGATTTGAACTAAAATTTTGAAGAAAATAAAATTGAACGATAAAACTTTAAATTTATGAAAGAAAAATATTTTTGAACACTTTTTAAGTCGACCTTTCTTTAGCAAAAATTTTTTTCTCTTTCCTGTTTGGGAATTTTACAAGTTATATGACAATTGCAAAAATGTTTTTTTTTAAATTTCAAGAATATGTTTAAAATATTATATAGATATATATGTCAAGAGTTTGCACTGCTGTGGCCAATATTTCTTACAGTTCTGAGTTGTTATAGTTAGGTTTGTAACTATTTGTATATATTATTATGGATTACGTATACCTATATTTTAGCATTTTTCTATAATTAATTTTAAAATATTAGATCATAAAATTTAAAAAAAATAATTACACTGCACAAATTTAATTTTTTATTAACAACTGTTTTACTTTTGAAAAATTACAAAAAAAAAAAAAAATAGATTATCGGATGAAGGCAATTGAAATTGCAACCACTTTATTCAATTGAAAAATTGATCTCACTAAATAATTAAGAGACTGAAAGGGCTATATTTATAAGCAGTTGGGATATTTTTCATTTCAATCATGTGTAGAAAAAGTACGAAATAATACTTGAGAAGAAAATACTATTTTGGTTACCGAAGATACAAAATATTTAAGATCCGATTTTCAGAAATTTAAATATTTTTTAAGAAATTTAAGGCCTTTAAAAAATTTACGACTAAAAAAATTAATCTTAGTTTTCACAATAAAGAGCGACCAATTAGTGCACTAAATAATGCATTAGTTAGTGTCAAAACATCAACTCAGTTCTTTCGTAATTCAACATTTAACTATGTGAATATAATATTGCTTTTTTTTAAAATTCCTACTGCTAGTTCACTCACTCCCTATATATACATAAAATGTTTATATACATATATCTTGTTCAAATTTTCAGTCGTTAAAAAAATACTTTCTATTCATTCATTCAAATTCAAATACATCTCTTTAAACTTGTAGTGGATGACACTTGATGTTAACACAGTTTTTTTCAAACCTTAATTCATTAATTAAATTAAAAAATGAATAAATAGTAACAAACAAAAATAATAGTCCAACAGCATATGTAGAAGGAAAATCGTGCGTTGCGTCCCTGTAGCGTAATGGAGTTCTAATCCAAAAGTCGTAGTTTTGAATCCCAACTGGGAAAGTCTAATTTCTGAGAATGTTTCTTTTCCCTATAATATTTTATTTTAATAATTAAATTTAATTACTGAATAAATAGTAATACAAAAAAAAAATGGTCCAACACCTTATATAGAAAGGAAAGTGGTAAATTGCAAGGAAAATCGCTTTCTATTTTGTCACTTAATATTGTGATTTTGTCATATGTATGTACATATTTATATTAATTGTAACTATTTAATAAAAAATAGCTAAAATAAAATTTTTATTTGATGACATAAGTAGGAATTGACTTAAAAAGTTTTTTTATATTACTTGTTTCCTAACAGTTCTGTTTTAATTTTTTAAAAGTCCAACTTCAGTGTGTTCTTACAGTTGTAATATTTTAAGCAACATTACGTAATGGAGTAAATTCATGACGGTCACATGATAATATAAACACGTGTTCTACATTGAATTCAAAACGATAATATAAAAATATAATTATTTTTATATTATATATATATATATAGCTCGTACTTTTTATTCTATTTGTAAAACTTAGGTAACATTTCAAATTGCATAGTTGGGTAAAGATGCTCAAGAGTTATAAAAAGAAATTTCTGCAAAAAGATTTTAAAATTAAAGGGAAAAAAAGTCTTGTTTTATACATGTACTTTTAAATAAAGTGACAAATATTAATTTTTTTAAAAAAAAGTTTCTGTAAAAAGCATAATTTGTCAAAGACGAAGTGTATGAACTGATTTGCTGAAAATAGATAATTGCATTTATAGTGACTATGACGTCACATGTGTTTTTGAAATTGATTGGCTAAAAACACGTGGTTTAAAATTATCATGTGATTATGACGTCACATGAATTTAGTCCATAGTCATCTAATTATCATGTTCGAAGTAGAGCCTAGACAATTTTATGTTTTAAGTCAGAAAAAAGAAAAAAAATTTTTTACAGTGACCATGAAATAGACATTTTTGTCACGTTCAATTATTTTGCCGGGATTTGGTTGCACCGTTTGCGAGATAGTAGAATGAAATACCGGTTTTTGTACAAAAGATTAAAATTCCATGTAATGCAGCTCTAGAAAATAAAATATTTCGTGATGTCACTGAAGACGTATGACTTCTTTTTTTTTAAATCAAGGACTATGCAAATATGTATAATTTTTTAATGTCAAACCTGTCGGGTGCAAATTCTTATCAAGTTATTTTCCACCTCAATAAACATTTATCATAAGCTTCTGCAACAAAAATACTTACCGATCATAAAAATGCTGCGGAATATTTGTGTTCAGTCATGACTAAAATACGGTTCAAGATTCATTTCTAATTAGGACTAGAATACGATTATCTAGTAATCCCCCGAACTAACGTAAAAAATAGGACTGAATGGTAACCGTGCATAAATCAGGATATGATTTTGCTTTTAAGGTATCCGACTACTCTAAAACTGTGAATTTTGCCAAAAATGAACAAATTTTTTTATGATTTTATTTTATGGATAATCTTATTAGCTATATAAAAATACCAAGTTTATCATTTTCCGTTTACTAGAACAAAAACTACAAGTGCTTCAGCAAAAGCAGACGCCATTACTTTAAGCAAGATATGTCATACTTTAAAACGCGTTTTACTCGAAATGTGATTTTTTGATAATCAAACGGGGTCAGCGATTGCTAAAAAAGTTTTGAACATAATTAACTGAAATTTTTTCTATAAGTTCTGTATAATAGTAGAATTGTTTTAACCTTCAGATTTATCAATCACTGTTTTATAACAAAATGTACAGTCCCTTATGTGAATGTAATCACTGTCTTTTTAAGCATTTTCATATAGTAACCGAGATAAAGTGCTCTAGTTTTTGTAATAAAAAAGTATCTCTTATCCTGAAGGTCATTTCAAAATTGAATAAAATAGCAAGCTATTCGATTGAAAAAATTGAAAATTTGTTTATAAACCTTTGGTGCAGAATGGGCCGCGTTTATGCTATTTTTTGTGAATTTTTACCTATTTTTTCCCCTTTTAGTAATAATAATTTCTTTTCTTCTTAATTTTAGCACATTTTTCTTAAAATGCACTAAACAAGTCTAAAAATAACAAAAAAATCCCCATACCTCCTTTAAAAAAAAAAAAAAAAAGTAGTCGCAACCATTGGATACCTTAAATTCAAATAAATTATTTTTAGTTGGAGGCGGAGACGAAAGAAAATAATAATTTAGAAAAAAAGAGTTTAACAAGATATTAGATAACACAAATACAAAATCGCAAGCCGAAGTTGTTTTGATTCAAAAGATTTCATAAAATCGAACCAAGTAATCTGCTGCCTTAAAAAAAAACTTTTTTTCTCCCGCAAAATTTCCTCGTTACACGTTAATAATTTTTTTAATTCCTCGTTTCGTTGAAAACAAGATATCAATCATTGGTATGGCCAAGTAATTTTAGCGCGTTTTTCACATCTATTTTACAATAATGCAACTAATGAACTTTTTACTAACAGAAAGTAGTGTGTGTTGTGTGTACTGTACCACACCTCTAAATGTACTACTCTTGAGCTGAAAAGAAATAATGACACAAATCTGTATCAGCACAATAAAAAAGCAAAAAAAAAAATTTTTTTTAACAGAAGCTACAAAAGCCAGGACAAGGTGACTTAACTCCTTGTCTAGGCATAAATCGCTTCTATGTATTTATTCTTTTAAGTTTAACAAGGATAAGTATATACAATTAATAACTTAACTACTACATTACTTAATTAAATTTAAAAAGTAAAATCAGAGCCTTTTATACTTGTTTTCCGAAAGTTTTTTGTGAAGATTTCCATATTTTTGTGAAGATTTCCTCCAAAATGCTGGTAGATTTTAAAAAACCTTTTGCAAACAATAAATTTACTAGGTAAAATTTGAGAAAATTTTGTTATAAACTAACGAAATTCAGGAAAATTTGTAGGAAAATTCGGGAAAACTATGGAAATATTTAAATATGATTCGGCTCATCTAGGGCACAAATGCGACCAAATGCCACAAACCCGAGGTCAATTGGTTGCTTATTGGCTGAGAAAAAGGTACGACAAAATATGGTACGAAGACGAAGACGAAATTTGCGTCCTAATAGCGCTTTTATTCCACTACGTGAAAAACGCGCTAAAAACACACACTCCGTAGATAAGAAGTAATAAATACAATATAAATTATTATGGATAAGCTTGGATTTCAAAAGATGAATCGACGATGTTTGGAATTCGTGTAACTCCGGGATAGTATATGTCAGGGTAGCATATGTCGAGGTATTGTTGTACATTTAAATTTAATCAGAATCGGATACTGTAATTATTATAGCCTTAATCAGCCTAAAAAAGGTTTAAAAAAATAGTGTATTTATATTTTATTACGAGCTTTCTCAATTTGATCTCATTCATCATTTTTGAATACAAATATAATAAACCCTCTGTATAAATGTATGATAAAAGTGTAAAGGAATTTTTATCCCTCATTTTTTTGTCCAATTCAATTCATTACTTCTTATATAAAACGATTAATATACTTTTTAAAGCAATATGAATAATTTAAATGTAATCATTGAATTCTTACATCTCATATTTGCTTCGTTTACTATCTTCTCAAGTGTCGCTGGGGCATAAATTCGCCTTACTCAACCACTGCGTTGAGTGCCTCGAACGTATAAATCCGTCCTTCAAAAATACGATTCTTATCTTTGTGCTGCTATCAGAAAAACTATTCCAAAGACTTTGGAATTCAATAAAATGACCTTGACGGTGTTTTGTGGAGGATTTTCATATTTCCGGGAAAATTTGCTTATTTGTGCCTGCCCCCCCCCGAAAAAAACCCCGCTCCTATGCGAAAAATAGTGGCACTGAGGAACGAATCCCGTTTCTTTTAATCCGCAGTTAAGGGATTAAAATATGTGACATTTCTAATATTTTTTGGTAAAAAAAATATCTAATATTACGTTATGACTACGTCCGGAACCGAGACTTTGCAAAAATTTATAAAGGAATATTCTCTTAAAAATATTTTGTATTCTTTGAATTAATTGTAATATACATATAAAATTGTTTTAATAATATTATTTCAACAAAAAACTATTTAAACGTAATTTTGGAAAAAAAATATAAAAAGAAATGACATAAAACAGTTCGATTTCATAAAAAAAATGCTTCTGTAATAATATTTTGTCTAATATATAGCTAAGACTTTTCTATGGAGCTTGAATTCAAATTTTTGAAAAATTCATAGTGTTTTCAGAGTTAATATCAATTGAAATAATAACCGGTGTTTTTTTGTTAAAATTTCTCAATTCTGATACATTATGCTATGAATAAATCCACTTCTAACTCATATTTAAAAAAAATCTTTTTTCAGGCTGTGAACAGAAATTTTCATTATATATAAGCAAAATATTATTAGTATAAAAGCTTTTTCCATAAAAGAGGAATTTTTTTGAAATATTAAATTTTTCCTTCTTCATTTTTTGCCAAAAAAATTCATATCAATAACTTTTTTACTGTTATAATATCCTTAAAACAACTTTATATGTATATTCTAATTCAAGTGACACTAAACATCTGAAACATCATACATTTATGCGCTTTTGCAAAATCATGGTTTCGAACCAGGGGCGTAGCTATCGCCGTATCAGCCGTATAAATGATACGGGGCTCTCAAGCTACAGGGACCCCAACATATGTAACTACAGTACCACTAACAAAGCTTTCATTTCTAAAAAAGGGCCCCGAAGGAGTTTTGATACGGGGCCTATTCAGAACTAGCTACACCAGTGTGTGTTTCGAACGCTGTCGAACTTCCTTAGTATCCATTTTACACGTGTTCTTGTATATCGAGACGTTCAGAACGCAATGCTTTGAAACCATGAATAACAAAATAAAACTTGTGGTAGATCCTTCTCAAGTACAATACTTTTTGGCAATAAACACATGCTAAATCACTTCTTGCGAACTTTTAAACTAATTTTTACTTTATTGGAGGAAATGAAATAGCATTAATGATTTGTAGAGCAAGATATAATCTTTTTGCTCTGGCTTTTACTGTTGCACTACTTTTATACCTTAAGTAATACGATTGAACAGTTTCATAATAGAATCCGAATTTTTATTTTAAACTTCTTCGATTCTGTTCCACTTGAATGAAGAATCCTTGCTGCTCTTGAGTTTTTGAATGAGAAAGGCGTAGGTGGATTTTCTCTACATACCGATTGCGCGAACATTTTTTTTAAATTCTCTATAGAAAATTTTTTTTTAAATTTTCCTTTTCAATAAATAAAATAGAGTTTACAATACTTTTATATTTTAATACATAAGAAATGTAATAAAGTCGAAGATAACAGATAAAAAAAATTGACCTTTAACTAACAATTACAAGAAACTTATTTTAGAAAAATCAGAAGATTCACTTCAAAATGCACTGAAGTTCCACTAATACCTAATAAAGAGTTGGACTTCCTCTGGCCTTGACACCGGCTGCCACACTACGAGGTATATATTCAACAAGTGTCTGGAAATGTTCCACGGAAAGGACTTGTAAAATATTGGTAAAAGCTGTCCATAATTCAGTGAGGTTCGTTAGTGCTGAGGATGGCCTTTCACGCTTTGTTCCAAAACATTCCAAAGATACTCAATAGGATTTAAGTCTGGATTTCTAGGTGGCCAAATTATGACAGAGTAATACTCATCCAACTAGCCAAGCCGACCAATTTAGCCAACCGGGACTCGCGAGAGGTACAGTTGTTTTGCTGGAAAACTCCATTACCTTGAGGATGGAGGTGATCACCCAGCAACTCTGCATACCAAATTGCATTGAAGGAGGTTGGTACACACACCAAATATCCCAAACAGTGCCACGTAAAAACACCCCAGACCATGAGTGAGCCCCCATGTCTATGTACAGTTCCAACCTGGCATGCAGGACCCATGGCTTCCTGAGCCTGTGATGCCATATTCTCAGCTTCCCGTCTGCTTTAAGTGTCGGAATCGAGACTTATCACTCCATACTATTCGTTTCCAGTCATCTACACTCCAATCTCTGTGCTCTCTTGCCCTGGCAAGACGTGCAGCCAGATGGCGAACATTGAGCAATGGTACTCTCGTAGGTGGATGGGCTCCTGAAACCCCTACGGTTAAGCGAGCATTGCACAGTCCGTTTACTGACTGTACGACTGGCATCGTCATTCAACTGGGTGGTAATTTGAGCTAATGTTTGGCTTTTCTGGCTACCTACAATACGCCTGAGCCATCTCTTATCACGAACTGTCAAAGCTAATGTTCTTTTGCAGTTTGCCCGATTGCTAGTTTTTTGTCCACCATCCATGTATTCTTGGTGTACTCTTGATCACTGTTAACCTAAAAAATATTCCTAGCAGTCTGACGATTTCGGAAATTGAA
>BMAO01028754.1:0-23636 GCA_019973975.1 Trichonephila clavata
GCTTTTCAAAATTTCAATTAGATCAAAAGTTATTGCAATAAAAAATTTCACATTTTTTGGATATTTGGACAGGGGAGACGTCATGAACAGGAAAAAATTTCTAAACTCTTTATTCAAACCAAACTCAATTTTCTTATGTAAAAGTCCGACGCTGATCACGAATACATGTAGCTCTTTTCAAAATTTCAATTAGATCAAAAGTTATTGGCAATAAAAAATTTCACATTTTTTGGATATTTGGCAGGGGAGACGTCATGAACAGGGAAAAAATTTCTAACTTCCTATTCCAACCAAACTCAATTTTCTTATGTAAAGATCCGACGCTGATCACGAATACATGTAGCGCTTTTTCAAAATTTCAATTAGATCAAAAAGTTATTGCAATAAAAATTTTCACATTTTTTGGATATTTGGCAGGGGGAGACGTCATTAACAGGGAAAAATTTCTAACATCTATTCCAACCAAACTCAATTTTCTTATGTAAAGTCCGACGCTGATCACGAATACATGTAGCGCTTTTCAAAATTTCAATTAGATCAAAAGTTATTGCAATAAAAAATTTCACATTTTTTTGGATATTTGGCAGGGGGAGACGTCATGAACAGGGAAAAAATTTCTAACTCCTATTCAACCAAACTCAATTTTCTTATGTAAAATCCGACGCTGATCACGAATACATGTAGCGCTTTTCAAAATTTCAATTAGATCAAAAGTTATTGCAATAAAAAAAATTTCACATTTTTTGGATATTTGGCAGGGGAGACGTCATGAACAGGGAAAAAATTTTCTAACTTCCTATTCCAACAAAACTCAATTTTCTTATGTAAAATCCGACGCTGATCACGAATACATGTAGCGCTTTTCAAAATTTCAATTAGATCAAAAGTTATTGCAATAAAAAAATTTTCACATTTTTTGGATATTTGGCAGGGGAGACGTCATGAACAGGGAAAAAATTTCTAACTCCTATTCCAACCAAACTCAATTTTCTTATGTAAAATCCGACGCTGATCACGAATACATGTAGCGCTTTTCAAAATTTCAATTAGATCAAAAGTTATTGCAATAAAAAATGTTCACATTTTTTGGATATTTGGCAGGGGAGACGTCATGAACAGGGAAAAATTTCTAACTCCTATTCCAACCAAACTCAATTTTCTTATGTAAAATCCGACGCTGATCACGAATACATGTAGCGCTTTTCAAAATTTCAATTAGATCAAAAGTTATTGCAATAAAAAATTTCACATTTTTTGGATATTTGGCAGGGGAGACGTCATGAACAGGGAAAAAATTTCTAACTCCTATTCCAACCAAACTCAATTTTCTTATGTAAAATCCGACGCTGATCACGAATACATGTAGCGCTTTTCAAAATTTCAATTAGATCAAAAGTTATTGCAATAAAAAATTTCACATTTTTTGGATATTTGGCAGGGGAGACGTCATGAACAGGGAAAAAATTTCTAACTCCTATTCAACCAAACTCATTTTCTTATGTAAAATCCGACGCTGATCACGAATACATGTAGCGCTTTTCAAAATTTCAATTAGATCAAAAGTTATTGCAATAAAAAATTTTCACATTTTTTGGATATTTGGCAGGGGAGACGTCATGAACAGGGAAAAATTTCTAACTCCTATTCCAACCAAACTCAATTTTCTTATGTAAAATCCGACGCTGATCACGAATACATGTAGCGCTTTTCAAAATTTCAATTAGATCAAAAGTTATTGCAATAAAAAATTTCACATTTTTTGGATATTTGGCAGGGGAGACGTCATGAACAGGGAAAAAATTTCTAACTCCTATTCCAACCAAACTCAATTTTCTTATGTAAAATCCGACGCTGATCACGAATACATGTAGCGCTTTTTCAAAATTTCAATTAGATCAAAAGTTATTGCAATAAAAAATTTCACATTTTTTGGATATTTGGCAGGGAGACGTCATGAACAGGGAAAAAATTTCTAACTCCTATTCCAAACAAACTCAATTTTCTTATGTAAAATCCGACGCTGATCACGAATACATGTAGCGCTTTTCAAAATTTCAATTAGATCAAAAGTTATTGCAATAAAAAATTTCACATTTTTTGGATATTTGGCAGGGGAGACGTCATGAACAGGGAAAAATTTCTAACTCCTATTCCAAACCAAACTCAATTTTCTTATGTAAAATCCGACGCTGATCACGAATACATGTAGCGCTTTTCAAAATTTCAATTAGATCAAAAGTTATTGCAATAAAAAATTTCACATTTTTTGGATATTTGGCAGGGGAGACGTCATGAACAGGGAAAAAATTTCTAACTCCTATTCCAACCAAACTCAATTTTCTTATGTAAAATCCGACGCTGATCACGAATACATGTAGCGCTTTTCAAAATTTCAATTAGATCAAAAGTTATTGCAATAAAAATTTTCACATTTTTTGGATATTTGGCAGGGGAGACGTCATGAACAGGGAAAAAATTTCTAACTCCTATTCCAACCAAACTCAATTTTCTTATGTAAAATCCGACGCTGATCACGAATACATGTAGCGCTTTTCAAAATTTCAATTAGATCAAAAGTTATTGCAATAAAAATTTCACATTTTTTGGATATTTGGCAGGGGAGACGTCATGAACAGGGAAAAAATTTCTAACTCCTATTCCAACCAAACTCAATTTTCTTATGTAAAATCCGACGCTGATCACGAATACATGTAGCGCTTTTCAAAATTTCAATTAGATCAAAAGTTATTGCAATAAAAAATTTCACATTTTTTGGATATTTGGCAGGGGAGACGTCATGAACAGGGAAAAATTTCTAACTCCTATTCCAACCAAACTCAATTTTCTTATGTAAAATCCGACGCTGATCACGAATACATGTAGCGCTTTTCAAAATTTCAATTAGATCAAAAGTTATTGCAATAAAAAATTTCACATTTTTTGGATATTTGGCAGGGGAGACGTCATGAACAGGGAAAAAATTTCTAACTCCTATTCCAACCAAACTCAATTTTCTTATGTAAAATCCGACGCTGATCACGAATACATGTAGCGCTTTTCAAAATTTCAATTAGATCAAAAGTTATTGCAATAAAAAATTTCACATTTTTTGGATATTTGGCAGGGGAGACGTCATGAACAGGGAAAAATTTCTAACTCCTATTCCAAACCAAACTCAATTTTCTTATTTAAAATCCGACGCTGATCACGAATACATGTAGCGCTTTTCAAAATTTCAATTAGATCAAAAGTTATTGCAATAAAAAATTTCACATTTTTTGGATATTTGGCAGGGGAGACGTCATGAACAGGGAAAAAATTTCTAACTCCTATTCAACCAAACTCAATTTTCTATGTAAAATCCGACGCTGATCACGAATACATGTAGCGCTTTTCAAAATTTCAATTAGATCAAAAGTTATTGCAATAAAAAATTTCACATTTTTTGGATATTTGGCAGGGGAGACGTCATGAACAGGGAAAAAATTTCTAACTCCTATTCCAACCAAACTCAATTTTCTTATGTAAAATCCGACGCTGATCACGAATACATGTAGCGCTTTTCAAAATTTCAATTAGATCAAAAGTTATTGCAATAAAAAATTTTCACATTTTTTGGATATTTGGCAGGGGAGACGTCATGAACAGGGAAAAATTTCTAACTCCTATTCAAACCAAACTCAATTTTCTTATTAAAATCCGACGCTGATCACGAATACATGTAGCGCTTTTCAAAATTTCAATTAGATCAAAAGTTATTGCAATAAAAATTTTCACATTTTTTGGATATTTGGCAGGGGAGACGTCATGAACAGGGAAAAATTTCTAACTCCTATTCCAACCAAACTCAATTTTCTTATGTAAAATCCGACGCTGATCACGAATACATGTAGCGCTTTTCAAAATTTCAATTAGATCAAAAGTTATTGCAATAAAAAATTTCACATTTTTTGGATATTTGGCAGGGGAGACGTCATGAACAGGGAAAAATTTCTAACTCCTATTCCAACCAAACTCAATTTTCTTATGTAAAATCCGACGCTGATCACGAATACATGTAGCGCTTTTCAAAATTTCAATTAGATCAAAAGTTATTGCAATAAAAAATGTTCACATTTTTTGGATATTTGGCAGGGGAGACGTCATGAACAGGGAAAAATTTCTAACTCCTATTCCAACCAAACTCAATTTTCTTATGTAAAATCCGACGCTGATCACGAATACATGTAGCGCTTTTCAAAATTTCAATTAGATCAAAAGTTATTGCAATAAAAAATTTCACATTTTTTGGATATTTGGCAGGGGAGACGTCATGAACAGGGAAAAAATTTCTAACTCCTATTCCAACCAAACTCAATTTTCTTATGTAAAATCCGACGCTGATCACGAATACATGTAGCGCTTTTCAAAATTTCAATTAGATCAAAAGTTATTGCAATAAAAATTTCACATTTTTTGGATATTTGGCAGGGGAGACGTCATGAACAGGGAAAAATTTCTAACTCCTATTCCAACCAAACTCAATTTTCTTATGTAAATCCGACGCTGATCACGAATACATGTAGCGCTTTTCAAAATTTCAATTAGATCAAAAGTTATTGCAATAAAAAATTTCACATTTTTTGGATATTTGGCAGGGGAGACGTCATGAACAGGGAAAAAATTTCTAACTCCTATTCAACCAAACTCAATTTTCTTATGTAAAATCCGACGCTGATCACGAATACATGTAGCGCTTTTCAAAATTTCAATTAGATCAAAAGTTATTGCAATAAAAAATTTCACATTTTTTGGATATTTGGCAGGGGAGACGTCATGAACAGGGAAAAATTTCTAACTCCTATTCAACCAAACTCAATTTTCTTATGTAAAATCCGACGCTGATCACGAATACATGTAGCGCTTTTCAAAATTTCAATTAGATCAAAAGTTATTGCAATAAAAAATTTCACATTTTTTGGATATTTGGCAGGGGAGACGTCATGAACAGGGAAAAAATTTCTAACTCCTATTCAACCAAACTCAATTTTCTTATGTAAAATCCGACGCTGATCACGAATACATGTAGCGCTTTTCAAAATTTCAATTAGATCAAAAGTTATTGCAATAAAAAATTTCACATTTTTTGGATATTTGGCAGGGGAGACGTCATGAACAGGGAAAAAATTTCTAACTCCTATTCCAACCAAACTCAATTTTCTTATTTAAAATCCGACGCTGATCACGAATACATGTAGCGCTTTTCAAAATTTCAATTAGATCAAAAGTTATTGCAATAAAAAATTTCACATTTTTTGGATATTTGGCAGGGGAGACGTCATGAACAGGGAAAAAATTTCTAACTCCTATTCAACCAAACTCAATTTTCTTATGTAAAATCCGACGCTGATCACGAATACATGTAGCGCTTTTCAAAATTTCAATTAGATCAAAAGTTATTGCAATAAAAAATTTCACATTTTTTGGATATTTGGCAGGGGAGACGTCATGAACAGGGAAAAATTTCTAACTCCTATTCAACCAAACTCAATTTTCTTATGTAAAATCCGACGCTGATCACGAATACATGTAGCGCTTTTCAAAATTTCAATTAGATCAAAAGTTATTGCAATAAAAAATTTCACATTTTTTGGATATTTGGCAGGGGAGACGTCATGAACAGGGAAAAAATTTCTAACTCCTATTCAAACCAAACTCAATTTTCTTATTTAAAATCCGACGCTGATCACGAATACATGTAGCGCTTTTCAAAATTTCAATTAGATCAAAAGTTATTGCAATAAAAAATTTCACATTTTTTGGATATTTGGCAGGGGAGACGTCATGAACAGGGAAAAAATTTCTAACTCCTATTCCAACCAAACTCAATTTTCTTATGTAAAATCCGACGCTGATCACGAATACATGTAGCGCTTTTCAAAATTTCAATTAGATCAAAAGTTATTGCAATAAAAAAATTTCACATTTTTTGGATATTTGGCAGGGGAGACGTCATGAACAGGGAAAAAATTTCTAACTCCTATTCCAACCAAACTCAATTTTCTTATGTAAAATCCGACGCTGATCACGAATACATGTAGCGCTTTTCAAAATTTCAATTAGATCAAAAGTTATTGCAATAAAAAATTTCACATTTTTTGGATATTTGGCAGGGGAGACGTCATGAACAGGGAAAAAATTTCTAACTCCTATTCCAACCAAACTCAATTTTCTTATGTAAAATCCGACGCTGATCACGAATACATGTAGCGCTTTTCAAAATTTCAATTAGATCAAAAGTTATTGCAATAAAAAATTTTCACATTTTTTGGATATTTGGCAGGGGAGACGTCATGAACAGGGAAAAAATTTCTAACTCCTATTCAAACCAAACTCAATTTTCTTATTTAAAATCCGACGCTGATCACGAATACATGTAGCGCTTTTCAAAATTTCAATTAGATCAAAAGTTATTGCAATAAAAAATTTCACATTTTTTGGATATTTGGCAGGGGAGACGTCATGAACAGGGAAAAAATTTCTAACTCCTATTCCAACCAAACTCAATTTTCTTATGTAAAATCCGACGCTGATCACGAATACATGTAGCGCTTTTCAAAATTTCAATTAGATCAAAAGTTATTGCAATAAAAAATTTCACATTTTTTGGATATTTGGCAGGGGAGACGTCATGAACAGGGAAAAATTTCTAACTCCTATTCCAACCAAACTCAATTTTCTTATGTAAAATCCGACGCTGATCACGAATACATGTAGCGCTTTTCAAAATTTCAATTAGATCAAAAGTTATTGCAATAAAAATTTCACATTTTTTGGATATTTGGCAGGGGAGACGTCATGAACAGGGAAAAAATTTCTAACTCCTATTCCAACCAAACTCAATTTTCTTATGTAAAATCCGACGCTGATCACGAATACATGTAGCGCTTTTCAAAATTTCAATTAGATCAAAAGTTATTGCAATAAAAAATTTCACATTTTTTGGATATTTGGCAGGGGAGACGTCATGAACAGGGAAAAATTTCTAACTCCTATTCAACCAAACTCAATTTTCTTATGTAAAATCCGACGCTGATCACGAATACATGTAGCGCTTTTCAAAATTTCAATTAGATCAAAAGTTATTGCAATAAAAAATTTCACATTTTTTGGATATTTGGCAGGGGAGACGTCATGAACAGGGAAAAAATTTCTAACTCCTATTCCAACCAAACTCAATTTTCTTATGTAAAATCCGACGCTGATCACGAATACATGTAGCGCTTTTCAAAATTTCAATTAGATCAAAAGTTATTGCAATAAAAAATTTCACATTTTTTGGATATTTGGCAGGGGAGACGTCATGAACAGGGAAAAAATTTCTAACTCCTATTCCAACCAAACTCAATTTTCTTATGTAAAATCCGACGCTGATCACGAATACATGTAGCGCTTTTCAAAATTTCAATTAGATCAAAAGTTATTGCAATAAAAAATTTCACATTTTTTGGATATTTGGCAGGGGAGACGTCATGAACAGGGAAAAAATTTCTAACTCCTATTCCAACCAAACTCAATTTTCTTATGTAAAATCCGACGCTGATCACGAATACATGTAGCGCTTTTCAAAATTTCAATTAGATCAAAAGTTATTGCAATAAAAAATTTCACATTTTTTGGATATTTGGCAGGGGAGACGTCATGAACAGGGAAAAATTTCTAACTCCTATTCCAACCAAACTCAATTTTCTTATGTAAAATCCGACGCTGATCACGAATACATGTAGCGCTTTTCAAAATTTCAATTAGATCAAAAGTTATTGCAATAAAAAATTTCACATTTTTTGGATATTTGGCAGGGGAGACGTCATGAACAGGGAAAAATTTCTAACTCCTATTCAAACCAAACTCAATTTTCTTATGTAAAATCCGACGCTGATCACGAATACATGTAGCGCTTTTCAAAATTTCAATTAGATCAAAAGTTATTGCAATAAAAAATTTCACATTTTTTGGATATTTGGCAGGGGAGACGTCATGAACAGGGAAAAATTTCTAACTCCTATTCCAACCAAACTCAATTTTCTTATGTAAAATCCGACGCTGATCACGAATACATGTAGCGCTTTTCAAAATTTCAATTAGATCAAAAGTTATTGCAATAAAAAATTTCACATTTTTTGGATATTTGGCAGGGGAGACGTCATGAACAGGGAAAAAATTTCTAACTCCTATTCAACCAAACTCAATTTTCTTATGTAAAATCCGACGCTGATCACGAATACATGTAGCGCTTTTCAAAATTTCAATTAGATCAAAAGTTATTGCAATAAAAAATTTTCACATTTTTTGGATATTTGGCAGGGGAGACGTCATGAACAGGGAAAAATTTCTAACTCCTATTCCAACCAAACTCAATTTTCTTATGTAAAATCCGACGCTGATCACGAATACATGTAGCGCTTTTCAAAATTTCAATTAGATCAAAAGTTATTGCAATAAAAAATTTCACATTTTTTGGATATTTGGCAGGGGAGACGTCATGAACAGGGAAAAATTTCTAACTCCTATTCAACCAAACTCAATTTTCTTATTTAAAATCCGACGCTGATCACGAATACATGTAGCGCTTTTCAAAATTTCAATTAGATCAAAAGTTATTGCAATAAAAAATTTCACATTTTTTGGATATTTGGCAGGGGAGACGTCATGAACAGGGAAAAATTTCTAACTCCTATTCAAACCAAACTCAATTTTCTTATTTAAAATCCGACGCTGATCACGAATACATGTAGCGCTTTTCAAAATTTCAATTAGATCAAAAGTTATTGCAATAAAAAATTTCACATTTTTTGGATATTTGGCAGGGAGACGTCATGAACAGGGAAAAATTTCTAACTCCTATTCAACCAAACTCAATTTTCTTATGTAAAATCCGACGCTGATCACGAATACATGTAGCGCTTTTCAAAATTTCAATTAGATCAAAAGTTATTGCAATAAAAATTTCACATTTTTTGGATATTTGGCAGGGGAGACGTCATGAACAGGGAAAAAATTTCTAACTCCTATTCAACCAAACTCAATTTTCTTATGTAAAATCCGACGCTGATCACGAATACATGTAGCGCTTTTCAAAATTTCAATTAGATCAAAAGTTATTGCAATAAAAAATTTCACATTTTTTGGATATTTGGCAGGGGAGACGTCATGAACAGGGAAAAAATTTCTAACTCCTATTCCAACCAAACTCAATTTTCTTATGTAAAATCCGACGCTGATCACGAATACATGTAGCGCTTTTCAAAATTTCAATTAGATCAAAAGTTATTGCAATAAAAAATTTCACATTTTTTGGATATTTGGCAGGGGAGACGTCATGAACAGGGAAAAATTTCTAACTCCTATTCAAACCAAACTCAATTTTCTTATTTAAAATCCGACGCTGATCACGAATACATGTAGCGCTTTTTCAAAATTTCAATTAGATCAAAAGTTATTGCAATAAAAAATTTCACATTTTTTGGATATTTGGCAGGGGAGACGTCATGAACAGGGAAAAATTTCTAACTCCTATTCCAACCAAACTCAATTTTCTTATGTAAAATCCGACGCTGATCACGAATACATGTAGCGCTTTTCAAAATTTCAATTAGATCAAAAGTTATTGCAATAAAAAATTTCACATTTTTTGGATATTTGGCAGGGGAGACGTCATGAACAGGGAAAAAATTTCTAACTCCTATTCCAACCAAACTCAATTTTCTTATGTAAAATCCGACGCTGATCACGAATACATGTAGCGCTTTTCAAAATTTCAATTAGATCAAAAGTTATTGCAATAAAAAATTTCACATTTTTTGGATATTTGGCAGGGGAGACGTCATGAACAGGGAAAAATTTCTAACTCCTATTCCAACCAAACTCAATTTTCTTATGTAAAATCCGACGCTGATCACGAATACATGTAGCGCTTTTCAAAATTTCAATTAGATCAAAAGTTATTGCAATAAAAAATTTTCACATTTTTTGGATATTTGGCAGGGGAGACGTCATGAACAGGGAAAAATTTCTAACTCCTATTCAACCAAACTCAATTTTCTTATTTAAAATCCGACGCTGATCACGAATACATGTAGCGCTTTTCAAAATTTCAATTAGATCAAAAGTTATTGCAATAAAAAATTTCACATTTTTTGGATATTTGGCAGGGGAGACGTCATGAACAGGGAAAAAATTTCTAACTCCTATTCCAACCAAACTCAATTTTCTTATGTAAAATCCGACGCTGATCACGAATACATGTAGCGCTTTTCAAAATTTCAATTAGATCAAAAGTTATTGCAATAAAAAATTTCACATTTTTTGGATATTTGGCAGGGGAGACGTCATGAACAGGGAAAAAATTTCTAACTCCTATTCCAACCAAACTCAATTTTCTTATTTAAAATCCGACGCTGATCACGAATACATGTAGCGCTTTTCAAAATTTCAATTAGATCAAAAGTTATTGCAATAAAAAAATTTCACATTTTTTGGATATTTGGCAGGGGAGACGTCATGAACAGGGAAAAAATTTCTAACTCCTATTCAACCAAACTCAATTTTCTTATTTAAAATCCGACGCTGATCACGAATACATGTAGCGCTTTTCAAAATTTCAATTAGATCAAAAGTTATTGCAATAAAAAATTTCACATTTTTTGGATATTTGGCAGGGGAGACGTCATGAACAGGGAAAAAATTTCTAACTCCTATTCCAACCAAACTCAATTTTCTTATTTAAAATCCGACGCTGATCACGAATACATGTAGCGCTTTTCAAAATTTCAATTAGATCAAAAGTTATTGCAATAAAAAATTTCACATTTTTTGGATATTTGGCAGGGGAGACGTCATGAACAGGGAAAAAATTTCTAACTCCTATTCAACCAAACTCAATTTTCTTATGTAAAATCCGACGCTGATCACGAATACATGTAGCGCTTTTCAAAATTTCAATTAGATCAAAAGTTATTGCAATAAAAAATTTCACATTTTTTGGATATTTGGCAGGGGAGACGTCATGAACAGGGAAAAAATTTCTAACTCCTATTCCAACCAAACTCAATTTTCTTATGTAAAATCCGACGCTGATCACGAATACATGTAGCGCTTTTCAAAATTTCAATTAGATCAAAAGTTATTGCAATAAAAAATTTCACATTTTTTGGATATTTGGCAGGGGAGACGTCATGAACAGGGAAAAATTTCTAACTCCTATTCCAACCAAACTCAATTTTCTTATGTAAAATCCGACGCTGATCACGAATACATGTAGCGCTTTTCAAAATTTCAATTAGATCAAAAGTTATTGCAATAAAAAATTTCACATTTTTTGGATATTTGGCAGGGGAGACGTCATGAACAGGGAAAAATTTCTAACTCCTATTCCAACCAAACTCAATTTTCTTATGTAAAATCCGACGCTGATCACGAATACATGTAGCGCTTTTCAAAATTTCAATTAGATCAAAAGTTATTGCAATAAAAAATTTCACATTTTTTGGATATTTGGCAGGGGAGACGTCATGAACAGGGAAAAAATTTCTAACTCCTATTCAACCAAACTCAATTTTCTTATTTAAAATCCGACGCTGATCACGAATACATGTAGCGCTTTTCAAAATTTCAATTAGATCAAAAGTTATTGCAATAAAAAATTTCACATTTTTTGGATATTTGGCAGGGGAGACGTCATGAACAGGGAAAAAATTTCTAACTCCTATTCCAACCAAACTCAATTTTCTTATGTAAAATCCGACGCTGATCACGAATACATGTAGCGCTTTTCAAAATTTCAATTAGATCAAAAGTTATTGCAATAAAAAATTTCACATTTTTTGGATATTTGGCAGGGGAGACGTCATGAACAGGGAAAAAATTTCTAACTCCTATTCAACCAAACTCAATTTTCTTATGTAAAATCCGACGCTGATCACGAATACATGTAGCGCTTTTCAAAATTTCAATTAGATCAAAAGTTATTGCAATAAAAAATTTCACATTTTTTGGATATTTGGCAGGGGAGACGTCATGAACAGGGAAAAAATTTCTAACTCCTATTCCAACCAAACTCAATTTTCTTATGTAAAATCCGACGCTGATCACGAATACATGTAGCGCTTTTCAAAATTTCAATTAGATCAAAAGTTATTGCAATAAAAAATTTCACATTTTTTGGATATTTGGCAGGGGAGACGTCATGAACAGGGAAAAAATTTCTAACTCCTATTCCAACCAAACTCAATTTTCTTATGTAAAATCCGACGCTGATCACGAATACATGTAGCGCTTTTCAAAATTTCAATTAGATCAAAAGTTATTGCAATAAAAAATTTCACATTTTTTGGATATTTGGCAGGGGAGACGTCATGAACAGGGAAAAAATTTCTAACTCCTATTCCAACCAAACTCAATTTTCTTATGTAAAATCCGACGCTGATCACGAATACATGTAGCGCTTTTCAAAATTTCAATTAGATCAAAAGTTATTGCAATAAAAAATTTCACATTTTTTGGATATTTGGCAGGGGAGACGTCATGAACAGGGAAAAAATTTCTAACTCCTATTCCAACCAAACTCAATTTTCTTATGTAAAATCCGACGCTGATCACGAATACATGTAGCGCTTTTCAAAATTTCAATTAGATCAAAAGTTATTGCAATAAAAAATTTCACATTTTTTGGATATTTGGCAGGGGAGACGTCATGAACAGGGAAAAAATTTCTAACTCCTATTCCAACCAAACTCAATTTTCTTATGTAAAATCCGACGCTGATCACGAATACATGTAGCGCTTTTCAAAATTTCAATTAGATCAAAAGTTATTGCAATAAAAAATTTCACATTTTTTGGATATTTGGCAGGGGAGACGTCATGAACAGGGAAAAAATTTCTAACTCCTATTCCAACCAAACTCAATTTTCTTATGTAAAATCCGACGCTGATCACGAATACATGTAGCGCTTTTCAAAATTTCAATTAGATCAAAAGTTATTGCAATAAAAAATTTCACATTTTTTGGATATTTGGCAGGGGAGACGTCATGAACAGGGAAAAAATTTCTAACTCCTATTCCAACCAAACTCAATTTTCTTATGTAAAATCCGACGCTGATCACGAATACATGTAGCGCTTTTCAAAATTTCAATTAGATCAAAAGTTATTGCAATAAAAAATTTCACATTTTTTGGATATTTGGCAGGGGAGACGTCATGAACAGGGAAAAAATTTCTAACTCCTATTCAACCAAACTCAATTTTCTTATGTAAAATCCGACGCTGATCACGAATACATGTAGCGCTTTTCAAAATTTCAATTAGATCAAAAGTTATTGCAATAAAAAATTTCACATTTTTTGGATATTTGGCAGGGGAGACGTCATGAACAGGGAAAAATTTCTAACTCCTATTCCAACCAAACTCAATTTTCTTATTTAAAATCCGACGCTGATCACGAATACATGTAGCGCTTTTCAAAATTTCAATTAGATCAAAAGTTATTGCAATAAAAAATTTCACATTTTTTGGATATTTGGCAGGGGAGACGTCATGAACAGGGAAAAATTTCTAACTCCTATTCAACCAAACTCAATTTTCTTATGTAAAATCCGACGCTGATCACGAATACATGTAGCGCTTTTCAAAATTTCAATTAGATCAAAAGTTATTGCAATAAAAAATTTCACATTTTTTGGATATTTGGCAGGGGAGACGTCATGAACAGGGAAAAAATTTCTAACTCCTATTCCAACCAAACTCAATTTTCTTATTTAAAATCCGACGCTGATCACGAATACATGTAGCGCTTTTCAAAATTTCAATTAGATCAAAAGTTATTGCAATAAAAAATTTCACATTTTTTGGATATTTGGCAGGGGAGACGTCATGAACAGGGAAAAAATTTCTAACTCCTATTCAACCAAACTCAATTTTCTTATTTAAAATCCGACGCTGATCACGAATACATGTAGCGCTTTTCAAAATTTCAATTAGATCAAAAGTTATTGCAATAAAAAATTTCACATTTTTTGGATATTTGGCAGGGGAGACGTCATGAACAGGGAAAAAATTTCTAACTCCTATTCAACCAAACTCAATTTTCTTATTTAAAATCCGACGCTGATCACGAATACATGTAGCGCTTTTCAAAATTTCAATTAGATCAAAAGTTATTGCAATAAAAAATTTCACATTTTTTGGATATTTGGCAGGGGAGACGTCATGAACAGGGAAAAAATTTCTAACTCCTATTCCAACCAAACTCAATTTTCTTATTTAAAATCCGACGCTGATCACGAATACATGTAGCGCTTTTCAAAATTTCAATTAGATCAAAAGTTATTGCAATAAAAAATTTCACATTTTTTGGATATTTGGCAGGGGAGACGTCATGAACAGGGAAAAATTTCTAACTCCTATTCCAACCAAACTCAATTTTCTTATTTAAAATCCGACGCTGATCACGAATACATGTAGCGCTTTTCAAAATTTCAATTAGATCAAAAGTTATTGCAATAAAAAATTTCACATTTTTTGGATATTTGGCAGGGGAGACGTCATGAACAGGGAAAAAATTTCTAACTCCTATTCCAACCAAACTCAATTTTCTTATGTAAAATCCGACGCTGATCACGAATACATGTAGCGCTTTTCAAAATTTCAATTAGATCAAAAGTTATTGCAATAAAAAATTTCACATTTTTTGGATATTTGGCAGGGGAGACGTCATGAACAGGGAAAAAATTTCTAACTCCTATTCAACCAAACTCAATTTTCTTATTTAAAATCCGACGCTGATCACGAATACATGTAGCGCTTTTCAAAATTTCAATTAGATCAAAAGTTATTGCAATAAAAAATTTCACATTTTTTGGATATTTGGCAGGGGAGACGTCATGAACAGGGAAAAAATTTCTAACTCCTATTCAACCAAACTCAATTTTCTTATTTAAAATCCGACGCTGATCACGAATACATGTAGCGCTTTTCAAAATTTCAATTAGATCAAAAGTTATTGCAATAAAAAATTTCACATTTTTTGGATATTTGGCAGGGGAGACGTCATGAACAGGGAAAAATTTCTAACTCCTATTCAACCAAACTCAATTTTCTTATTTAAAATCCGACGCTGATCACGAATACATGTAGCGCTTTTCAAAATTTCAATTAGATCAAAAGTTATTGCAATAAAAAATTTCACATTTTTTGGATATTTGGCAGGGGAGACGTCATGAACAGGGAAAAAATTTCTAACTCCTATTCCAACCAAACTCAATTTTCTTATTTAAAATCCGACGCTGATCACGAATACATGTAGCGCTTTTCAAAATTTCAATTAGATCAAAAGTTATTGCAATAAAAAATTTCACATTTTTTGGATATTTGGCAGGGGAGACGTCATGAACAGGGAAAAAATTTCTAACTCCTATTCCAACCAAACTCAATTTTCTTATTTAAAATCCGACGCTGATCACGAATACATGTAGCGCTTTTCAAAATTTCAATTAGATCAAAAGTTATTGCAATAAAAAATTTCACATTTTTTGGATATTTGGCAGGGGAGACGTCATGAACAGGGAAAAAATTTCTAACTCCTATTCAAACCAAACTCAATTTTCTTATTTAAAATCCGACGCTGATCACGAATACATGTAGCGCTTTTCAAAATTTCAATTAGATCAAAAGTTATTGCAATAAAAAATTTCACATTTTTTGGATATTTGGCAGGGGAGACGTCATGAACAGGGAAAAAATTTCTAACTCCTATTCCAACCAAACTCAATTTTCTTATTTAAAATCCGACGCTGATCACGAATACATGTAGCGCTTTTCAAAATTTCAATTAGATCAAAAGTTATTGCAATAAAAAATTTCACATTTTTTGGATATTTGGCAGGGAGACGTCATGAACAGGGAAAAAATTTCTAACTCCTATTCAACCAAACTCAATTTTCTTATTTAAAATCCGACGCTGATCACGAATACATGTAGCGCTTTTCAAAATTTCAATTAGATCAAAAGTTATTGCAATAAAAAATTTCACATTTTTTGGATATTTGGCAGGGGAGACGTCATGAACAGGGAAAAAATTTCTAACTCCTATTCAACCAAACTCAATTTTCTTATTTAAAATCCGACGCTGATCACGAATACATGTAGCGCTTTTCAAAATTTCAATTAGATCAAAAGTTATTGCAATAAAAAATTTCACATTTTTTGGATATTTGGCAGGGGAGACGTCATGAACAGGGAAAAAATTTCTAACTCCTATTCCAACCAAACTCAATTTTCTTATTTAAAATCCGACGCTGATCACGAATACATGTAGCGCTTTTCAAAATTTCAATTAGATCAAAAGTTATTGCAATAAAAAATTTCACATTTTTTGGATATTTGGCAGGGGAGACGTCATGAACAGGGAAAAAATTTCTAACTCCTATTCCAACCAAACTCAATTTTCTTATTTAAAATCCGACGCTGATCACGAATACATGTAGCGCTTTTCAAAATTTCAATTAGATCAAAAGTTATTGCAATAAAAAATTTCACATTTTTTGGATATTTGGCAGGGGAGACGTCATGAACAGGGAAAAAATTTCTAACTCCTATTCAACCAAACTCAATTTTCTTATTTAAAATCCGACGCTGATCACGAATACATGTAGCGCTTTTCAAAATTTCAATTAGATCAAAAGTTATTGCAATAAAAAATTTCACATTTTTTGGATATTTGGCAGGGGAGACGTCATGAACAGGGAAAAAATTTCTAACTCCTATTCCAACCAAACTCAATTTTCTTATGTAAAATCCGACGCTGATCACGAATACATGTAGCGCTTTTCAAAATTTCAATTAGATCAAAAGTTATTGCAATAAAAAATTTCACATTTTTTGGATATTTGGCAGGGGAGACGTCATGAACAGGGAAAAAATTTCTAACTCCTATTCCAACCAAACTCAATTTTCTTATGTAAAATCCGACGCTGATCACGAATACATGTAGCGCTTTTCAAAATTTCAATTAGATCAAAAGTTATTGCAATAAAAAATTTCACATTTTTTGGATATTTGGCAGGGGAGACGTCATGAACAGGGAAAAAATTTCTAACTCCTATTCCAACCAAACTCAATTTTCTTATTTAAAATCCGACGCTGATCACGAATACATGTAGCGCTTTTCAAAATTTCAATTAGATCAAAAGTTATTGCAATAAAAAATTTCACATTTTTTGGATATTTGGCAGGGGAGACGTCATGAACAGGGAAAAAATTTCTAACTCCTATTCCAACCAAACTCAATTTTCTTATTTAAAATCCGACGCTGATCACGAATACATGTAGCGCTTTTCAAAATTTCAATTAGATCAAAAGTTATTGCAATAAAAAATTTCACATTTTTTGGATATTTGGCAGGGGAGACGTCATGAACAGGGAAAAAATTTCTAACTCCTATTCCAACCAAACTCAATTTTCTTATTTAAAATCCGACGCTGATCACGAATACATGTAGCGCTTTTCAAAATTTCAATTAGATCAAAAGTTATTGCAATAAAAAATTTCACATTTTTTGGATATTTGGCAGGGGAGACGTCATGAACAGGGAAAAAATTTCTAACTCCTATTCCAACCAAACTCAATTTTCTTATTTAAAATCCGACGCTGATCACGAATACATGTAGCGCTTTTCAAAATTTCAATTAGATCAAAAGTTATTGCAATAAAAAATTTCACATTTTTTGGATATTTGGCAGGGGAGACGTCATGAACAGGGAAAAAATTTCTAACTCCTATTCAACCAAACTCAATTTTCTTATTTAAAATCCGACGCTGATCACGAATACATGTAGCGCTTTTCAAAATTTCAATTAGATCAAAAGTTATTGCAATAAAAAATTTCACATTTTTTGGATATTTGGCAGGGAGACGTCATGAACAGGGAAAAAATTTCTAACTCCTATTCAACCAAACTCAATTTTCTTATTTAAAATCCGACGCTGATCACGAATACATGTAGCGCTTTTCAAAATTTCAATTAGATCAAAAGTTATTGCAATAAAAAATTTCACATTTTTTGGATATTTGGCAGGGGAGACGTCATGAACAGGGAAAAAATTTCTAACTCCTATTCAACCAAACTCAATTTTCTTATTTAAAATCCGACGCTGATCACGAATACATGTAGCGCTTTTCAAAATTTCAATTAGATCAAAAGTTATTGCAATAAAAAATTTCACATTTTTTGGATATTTGGCAGGGGAGACGTCATGAACAGGGAAAAAATTTCTAACTCCTATTCAACCAAACTCAATTTTCTTATTTAAAATCCGACGCTGATCACGAATACATGTAGCGCTTTTCAAAATTTCAATTAGATCAAAAGTTATTGCAATAAAAAATTTCACATTTTTTGGATATTTGGCAGGGGAGACGTCATGAACAGGGAAAAAATTTCTAACTCCTATTCAACCAAACTCAATTTTCTTATTTAAAATCCGACGCTGATCACGAATACATGTAGCGCTTTTCAAAATTTCAATTAGATCAAAAGTTATTGCAATAAAAAATTTCACATTTTTTGGATATTTGGCAGGGGAGACGTCATGAACAGGGAAAAAATTTCTAACTCCTATTCAACCAAACTCAATTTTCTTATTTAAAATCCGACGCTGATCACGAATACATGTAGCGCTTTTCAAAATTTCAATTAGATCAAAAGTTATTGCAATAAAAAATTTCACATTTTTTGGATATTTGGCAGGGGAGACGTCATGAACAGGGAAAAAATTTCTAACTCCTATTCCAACCAAACTCAATTTTCTTATTTAAAATCCGACGCTGATCACGAATACATGTAGCGCTTTTCAAAATTTCAATTAGATCAAAAGTTATTGCAATAAAAAATTTCACATTTTTTGGATATTTGGCAGGGGAGACGTCATGAACAGGGAAAAAATTTCTAACTCCTATTCAACCAAACTCAATTTTCTTATTTAAAATCCGACGCTGATCACGAATACATGTAGCGCTTTTCAAAATTTCAATTAGATCAAAAGTTATTGCAATAAAAAATTTCACATTTTTTGGATATTTGGCAGGGGAGACGTCATGAACAGGGAAAAAATTTCTAACTCCTATTCAACCAAACTCAATTTTCTTATTTAAAATCCGACGCTGATCACGAATACATGTAGCGCTTTTCAAAATTTCAATTAGATCAAAAGTTATTGCAATAAAAAATTTCACATTTTTTGGATATTTGGCAGGGGAGACGTCATGAACAGGGAAAAAATTTCTAACTCCTATTCCAACCAAACTCAATTTTCTTATTTAAAATCCGACGCTGATCACGAATACATGTAGCGCTTTTCAAAATTTCAATTAGATCAAAAGTTATTGCAATAAAAAATTTCACATTTTTTGGATATTTGGCAGGGGAGACGTCATGAACAGGGAAAAAATTTCTAACTCCTATTCCAACCAAACTCAATTTTCTTATTTAAAATCCGACGCTGATCACGAATACATGTAGCGCTTTTCAAAATTTCAATTAGATCAAAAGTTATTGCAATAAAAAATTTCACATTTTTTGGATATTTGGCAGGGGAGACGTCATGAACAGGGAAAAAATTTCTAACTCCTATTCAACCAAACTCAATTTTCTTATTTAAAATCCGACGCTGATCACGAATACATGTAGCGCTTTTCAAAATTTCAATTAGATCAAAAGTTATTGCAATAAAAAATTTCACATTTTTTGGATATTTGGCAGGGGAGACGTCATGAACAGGGAAAAAATTTCTAACTCCTATTCAACCAAACTCAATTTTCTTATTTAAAATCCGACGCTGATCACGAATACATGTAGCGCTTTTCAAAATTTCAATTAGATCAAAAGTTATTGCAATAAAAAATTTCACATTTTTTGGATATTTGGCAGGGAGACGTCATGAACAGGGAAAAAATTTCTAACTCCTATTCAACCAAACTCAATTTTCTTATTTAAAATCCGACGCTGATCACGAATACATGTAGCGCTTTTCAAAATTTCAATTAGATCAAAAGTTATTGCAATAAAAAATTTCACATTTTTTGGATATTTGGCAGGGGAGACGTCATGAACAGGGAAAAAATTTCTAACTCCTATTCCAACCAAACTCAATTTTCTTATTTAAAATCCGACGCTGATCACGAATACATGTAGCGCTTTTCAAAATTTCAATTAGATCAAAAGTTATTGCAATAAAAAATTTCACATTTTTTGGATATTTGGCAGGGGAGACGTCATGAACAGGGAAAAAATTTCTAACTCCTATTCCAACCAAACTCAATTTTCTTATTTAAAATCCGACGCTGATCACGAATACATGTAGCGCTTTTCAAAATTTCAATTAGATCAAAAGTTATTGCAATAAAAAATTTCACATTTTTTGGATATTTGGCAGGGGAGACGTCATGAACAGGGAAAAAATTTCTAACTCCTATTCAACCAAACTCAATTTTCTTATTTAAAATCCGACGCTGATCACGAATACATGTAGCGCTTTTCAAAATTTCAATTAGATCAAAAGTTATTGCAATAAAAAATTTCACATTTTTTGGATATTTGGCAGGGGAGACGTCATGAACAGGGAAAAAATTTCTAACTCCTATTCAACCAAACTCAATTTTCTTATTTAAAATCCGACGCTGATCACGAATACATGTAGCGCTTTTCAAAATTTCAATTAGATCAAAAGTTATTGCAATAAAAAATTTCACATTTTTTGGATATTTGGCAGGGAGACGTCATGAACAGGGAAAAAATTTCTAACTCCTATTCAACCAAACTCAATTTTCTTATTTAAAATCCGACGCTGATCACGAATACATGTAGCGCTTTTCAAAATTTCAATTAGATCAAAAGTTATTGCAATAAAAAATTTCACATTTTTTGGATATTTGGCAGGGAGACGTCATGAACAGGGAAAAAATTTCTAACTCCTATTCAACCAAACTCAATTTTCTTATTTAAAATCCGACGCTGATCACGAATACATGTAGCGCTTTTCAAAATTTCAATTAGATCAAAAGTTATTGCAATAAAAAATTTCACATTTTTTGGATATTTGGCAGGGGAGACGTCATGAACAGGGAAAAATTTCTAACTCCTATTCAACCAAACTCAATTTTCTTATTTAAAATCCGACGCTGATCACGAATACATGTAGCGCTTTTCAAAATTTCAATTAGATCAAAAGTTATTGCAATAAAAAATTTCACATTTTTTGGATATTTGGCAGGGGAGACGTCATGAACAGGGAAAAATTTCTAACTCCTATTCAACCAAACTCAATTTTCTTATTTAAAATCCGACGCTGATCACGAATACATGTAGCGCTTTTCAAAATTTCAATTAGATCAAAAGTTATTGCAATAAAAAATTTCACATTTTTTGGATATTTGGCAGGGAGACGTCATGAACAGGGAAAAAATTTCTAACTCCTATTCAACCAAACTCAATTTTCTTATTTAAAATCCGACGCTGATCACGAATACATGTAGCGCTTTTCAAAATTTCAATTAGATCAAAAGTTATTGCAATAAAAAATTTCACATTTTTTGGATATTTGGCAGGGGAGACGTCATGAACAGGGAAAAAATTTCTAACTCCTATTCAACCAAACTCAATTTTCTTATTTAAAATCCGACGCTGATCACGAATACATGTAGCGCTTTTCAAAATTTCAATTAGATCAAAAGTTATTGCAATAAAAAATTTCACATTTTTTGGATATTTGGCAGGGGAGACGTCATGAACAGGGAAAAAATTTCTAACTCCTATTCCAACCAAACTCAATTTTCTTATTTAAAATCCGACGCTGATCACGAATACATGTAGCGCTTTTCAAAATTTCAATTAGATCAAAAGTTATTGCAATAAAAAATTTCACATTTTTTGGATATTTGGCAGGGAGACGTCATGAACAGGGAAAAAATTTCTAACTCCTATTCAACCAAACTCAATTTTCTTATTTAAAATCCGACGCTGATCACGAATACATGTAGCGCTTTTCAAAATTTCAATTAGATCAAAAGTTATTGCAATAAAAAATTTCACATTTTTTGGATATTTGGCAGGGAGACGTCATGAACAGGGAAAAAATTTCTAACTCCTATTCCAACCAAACTCAATTTTCTTATTTAAAATCCGACGCTGATCACGAATACATGTAGCGCTTTTCAAAATTTCAATTAGATCAAAAGTTATTGCAATAAAAAATTTCACATTTTTTGGATATTTGGCAGGGAGACGTCATGAACAGGGAAAAAATTTCTAACTCCTATTCCAACCAAACTCAATTTTCTTATTTAAAATCCGACGCTGATCACGAATACATGTAGCGCTTTTCAAAATTTCAATTAGATCAAAAGTTATTGCAATAAAAAATTTCACATTTTTTGGATATTTGGCAGGGAGACGTCATGAACAGGGAAAAAATTTCTAACTCCTATTCCAACCAAACTCAATTTTCTTATGTAAAATCCGACGCTGATCACGAATACATGTAGCGCTTTTCAAAATTTCAATTAGATCAAAAGTTATTGCAATAAAAAATTTCACATTTTTTGGATATTTGGCAGGGGAGACGTCATGAACAGGGAAAAAATTTCTAACTCCTATTCCAACCAAACTCAATTTTCTTATTTAAAATCCGACGCTGATCACGAATACATGTAGCGCTTTTCAAAATTTCAATTAGATCAAAAGTTATTGCAATAAAAAATTTCACATTTTTTGGATATTTGGCAGGGAGACGTCATGAACAGGGAAAAAATTTCTAACTCCTATTCCAACCAAACTCAATTTTCTTATTTAAAATCCGACGCTGATCACGAATACATGTAGCGCTTTTCAAAATTTCAATTAGATCAAAAGTTATTGCAATAAAAAATTTCACATTTTTTGGATATTTGGCAGGGAGACGTCATGAACAGGGAAAAAATTTCTAACTCCTATTCAACCAAACTCAATTTTCTTATTTAAAATCCGACGCTGATCACGAATACATGTAGCGCTTTTCAAAATTTCAATTAGATCAAAAGTTATTGCAATAAAAAATTTCACATTTTTTGGATATTTGGCAGGGAGACGTCATGAACAGGGAAAAAATTTCTAACTCCTATTCCAACCAAACTCAATTTTCTTATTTAAAATCCGACGCTGATCACGAATACATGTAGCGCTTTTCAAAATTTCAATTAGATCAAAAGTTATTGCAATAAAAAATTTCACATTTTTTGGATATTTGGCAGGGAGACGTCATGAACAGGGAAAAAATTTCTAACTCCTATTCAACCAAACTCAATTTTCTTATTTAAAATCCGACGCTGATCACGAATACATGTAGCGCTTTTCAAAATTTCAATTAGATCAAAAGTTATTGCAATAAAAAATTTCACATTTTTTGGATATTTGGCAGGGAGACGTCATGAACAGGGAAAAAATTTCTAACTCCTATTCCAACCAAACTCAATTTTCTTATTTAAAATCCGACGCTGATCACGAATACATGTAGCGCTTTCAAAATTTCAATTAGATCAAAAGTTATTGCAATAATAAAAATTTCACATT
>BMAO01028755.1:0-19873 GCA_019973975.1 Trichonephila clavata
ATTTTTTAAATTTTTCGTGTTACATTAGCTATTTTTAAGATTTTGTCTATATTTATACATATATTTCAATGAACTTTTATGTTGATTAATATGCATCAATACTTGTTTTCTTTGCTTGAATACATCTTCCAAAACACACTTTTCTATGCAAGAACAGTTTTATAAAGTTTAATTATTAGTGTAAACATGAAATTTCCAAAAAGTAGTACGGTAATACTGGTATTGAAGTTTTTTTCACGAAACTTCAAAGTGTAATTCCTAGCATTGATATTTTGACACTGATCGCACTTGCATCAGCTATAGAAATAAAAATAAATAAATAAAAAATATCTATAATATTTCTTCATTTTTGAACGAATGGAAATGTAATGCCTATGTGTAAAACTTGATTTAAATAATATAAAAAATATTAATTCGGCATGACAGGCTTAACGCGACTGTTGCTGGGATGGGGAACTTTTTCCTGGAATCTCATATCAGTAGGTGTCTGATACTTTCGATATCTTGTTTCACTAACAACTGGTTCTTTCTTGAAAGTATACCGATCCCCGTCTAGAATTCACTTTACTTTATAAATTCTCTGAATTTTTTCTTTATAAAAAAAATAATGAAAACAAATGCAGTAAAATATTCTTGATTCAAATGATACTACAGAAAACAAGCTTTCAGAAACAGAAAAATTTGCTTTCGTAATAAACAAGGAAACAAAAGTTGATTGTAAATTAGTGTTTACTACATGTGTAAATGATAGAAAGGCTGGTTAATATAAAATTTTTTGCCTTAATTTTGTAGAATTATTCTTTGTTGAAAATTTCATTTACCTTTTTGTACAACGTTTGTAATGTGATTCATATTTGCACGATTCATCATATTCTGAATATAACACTGTTTACGTCTTGTATCATAAAGATTTAAAAATTCAAATTTATCGTAACTA
The DNA here is from genome assembly GCA_019973975.1 of Trichonephila clavata. Taxonomy (NCBI): domain Eukaryota; kingdom Metazoa; phylum Arthropoda; class Arachnida; order Araneae; family Nephilidae; genus Trichonephila; species Trichonephila clavata. Next base: position 938 of record BMAO01028755.1, read on the forward strand.
GCCACTGAACATTTGGTTACTGAAATACACACATTTGTGTTAAAATTATTCTTACTTTTTGAGAAATATATTACTCTGGAATACCCTACTCATATCGTAAAGCATTTAAAATTTACTTCAGATCACAAAAAGAAGGGGGGGGGAGTTTTTTTTTTTAATTTTTGAGAATTTTTAATTTTATGCCCACGATATCTTACTTTTTATAGCTGTATAGTATCATTGAAAAAAAAATCGACTAATATACAACAGTTCTTCGAACATTGTACATTCTTAATATCTTAAATATAACCAATATAATACAAAAGTGAAAAAATTATAAAAAAAATTGTTAATGTACTTTATGTACGTTATGGAACAGTAAGTAATGTACATTAACTTTTACGAAAAGAATTCATGTCAAGCATTATATCTGCATTATATTTTTTTTTTTAAAAAAAAGAGTTGAATATAACAGTTCTTAAAAAATGATACTATCTTTTGTAAGGTATGTATACGATGTAACTTTTCAAACATACAAAGATCAAAAAATATTCTTACATAAGTATTATTACATAAATTTTCATTAAATTTGTAAATTTTTTATGCATAAACTTGCAAACATTGCCAAACAATTCAACCAAATGACAAAGAAATTGTAAAATTAAAACTTTAGATATTCCTCTGGCAATCAAACTGAAGGGAATTTTAATGAATTGCAATACGAAAAAAAATTAAAGTATTCACAGTAAAATCAGGTTGTTTTGTAATTATTAAAAAATTCTATGTAAACATTAATTTACGGGCAGAAAATTTGCAAGTTTATAGAAGAGAGTAACTGGTACCTGTAACACAATATATATTTTGTACAGTTTAAATTATATGAGTATTTGTACTGAGTTATGAAATAAAAACAGTACGCGTCAGCACCATAGATTAGAACAGAGGATCTCAAACCTGTCATGTTTTTCGATCTGGGCCCTTGCTTACTTAATATTGAATTTTTGCAAATTCATGAACTTCAAATGTGTTTTGGACAGTTGGTATACTGTTGTAGCTCGCTGCTATTTTAAAAACACATTTACTTTTCTATCTATAGCGAAGTGAAGTGTGAAAAACTAAAAAATACATGTTATATTTAAACATTATTAGATAAAAGTTAAAATTTAGTAAGTTAAGGTTTAAGGTTGAATTTTACAATATAATATTAGACACTGCTATTTCTTCAATTTCAGAAAGATTCAGTCAAATAAAAGGGTTAAAGTGTAGTATAGGGGTGGGGGGGGGGCTTGGCGATGTCAGTTTCTTTTGGAGACAAAAATCGATCGCCAACCTACTTTACTTAGCGATAAATGTCCGGAAACCAGAATGAATTAGTTATCTCACCATAATATCTATATCAAAATCGCCAAATTCAAAGAAAAATCGCTAAATCCAAAGCCCCCCCCCCTATAATACACTTGAGCCAATTAAGAGAACATTACAATTACTTCAAGGTTATATACCTAATTTAAAAAACTGGAGTGACAATGAAATTTTAAAACATTGTGAAGAATTAGAACGAAAATTAACGGATACTAAAATGTTAATGAAAAGGACATAGATGGATTAAATATGTTTGAAGAAATAAAATATTTCCGATGTTTTACCAAAGAGGATATGTCACCTACTGATGTTTGAAATTATATTTAAGAAAATCTTATCGATACATTTCCAAATATTGTACTATCTTTACGGATTTCTTTAACCCTGCCAGTTTTGGTGGCTACTGGAGAACGAAATTTTTAAAAACTTAAAATTATGAAAAACTACACGCGATCTACTATGGCACAGGAAAGATTATCGGACTTGTCAATTATATCTATAGAGAGCGAAATTTTGGATAAATTAAATATAAAGGAATTGATACGGGCATTTGGAGGAAGCTAGGAAAATCAACATTTGAATATATTTTCTAATTTTTGTATTTTACTTAAAAAATTTTATATCATTTTTGCTTTTAAAATTTATGAAATAATAAAAAAAACAATAAGACAAACGTGTTCTAATATTATTATTTTAAAGCTTTACAGTTCGAAAGTCAAACTTCGAATACTATATAAATGGGTAGTTCTTATTTTTGTGTAGCACTTAATAAGAGTGCAACAGAACCTCCTAAAGGGGCGCCGAATTTCAACTTGAACAAGGGCGCCGAATACCCACGCGGCGTCCCTGATTTGATTTGTTTTAAAGTTGTACAATTTACGGATCTCTTACTTTCTGTGTCCCAGTAACTGTACTATAGCAAGGTTATTAGATTTATCTTACACTCACTTCCAAAAGTTAAGCACGAAGATGTAAAATGCAAAAAACACAACAAATACTGCTTTGATTGACACAAAATTCGGCAGTAAAGTAGCATATATATTTAGACATAAAAAAAAATCAATAATTATATACAGAAATAAAAACAATATTAAATTTTTGTATGTTATCAGATAATGTCATACTGGAGACTTAAACAGAATTATGTATAAAGTGAAAATAAACAGCATAAAATGAAAAAAAGGACATTAATAGGGTATGTGATCCCCCCTCATCTGTATGCAAAGCTTACACCTTCTGACCATGCTTTCAATTAGGTGGTCAACCACCGCAGAATTAAGCAATCGCCATTCTTCTTGTAGAGCAGTTTCCAGCTCAATAAAAGTCGCTGGAGGTGGGAAACGTGAAGATACAGCACGGCCGAGAGCATCCCAAAGATTTTCAATGGGATTAAGGTCGGGCGAATATGCTGGCCACGCCATACGCGCAATCCCTTCACTCTCCAGGTAGTCATAGACGATGTCAGCTCTATGGGGACGTGCGTTATCGTCTATTAAAACAAAAGTAGGGCCAACTGCTGCAGCGTACAATCTCACAATGATTTCTAGGACTTCATATCGATACCGGACAGCCGTCACAGAACCCCGTTTAAAGATGTGCAGGTCGGTGCGGTATCCTAATGAAATCCCTGCCCACACCATAATGCTTCCGCCTCGGAATGCGTGATGTTCGGTGATGTTTTGGGACTGATTGCGTGTTCCTTGTTTACGCCATATCCTTATACGCTTGTCATCTGGCTACAGAGAAAATCTTGATTCATCAGTAAACATGACATTGCCGGCGTACTGTACCTGCAGATATAGCCTTATCAATGGATGCTGTAACCATAGATGTCACACGTGTTGGAGGTCGCTCTGTGATTTTGCTTTTCTACAATAGCAATATATTGATCTTACACGGAGGTTGTAACCCTTGGGTGACCGCCTACGGGCCTTCGGACAACTGTCTGTGTGGTTTGGAATTGTTTCCATAAACGTGAAATTACAGAATGATGAACTCCGAAGAAAAGAGCAACATCTGTGATCGACTGTCCTGCTTCAATGCGCCCCACAGCACGCCAGCGCTCCGAATCTTCCATTCGTTTTCTTGAAGTCATAGAAACACGTATGTCTTGAAAACGAATTGTAAGAAGGTTTTAAACACCTTCTATCAGCACTTATAATCAACTTCTGTAACCCTTCATAAAGCTGGCTTCTTAAAAGACTGCCCTTTTTGCATATTTCTTGACATGAAAGCACGTTTGGCTGTTACCTAACATATTTTCATACTTCCATCTACCTCTGCAGCGAATTACATCCTCTTCAATTCTGATTGGCTTCCGGAAATTAGCATTTTCCTCTCCGTGCTTAACTTTTGGAAGTGAGTGTATAAAACTTTCCCCATCTGAAAAATTCAAGACGACTACATAGATTATCTTCGACGTGAGAAAAGCGAGAAATCCTTGACTCCGTTTTCTCGATAAGCAAATTCTTTACAACTCAATAAGAACTTGAAAGTAAAACTAATTAAAACAATCAATTGTTATGAAAGTAATGTAATTAACGTAATATCTATTTATCCGGTATATGAAACAGGATTTTTACTTTTATTCCTATAGTTTCAATAAGGGGGATGAAGCAATGTATTTAACTGGGCAATCAGCTAAATAGATACATTATTCCATGCTGATCGAAAATATGATGGTAAAACAATCAAATGTTAGGTGATAATAGGTGAAATTTTCATAATGATTTATTTAGGCGATATACTTGTTTTTAATCGTTTTGTCAGAAATTGTTTTAAGAAATACATCTCATTCTGGAGTAAAGAATATTCTTTTTTCACTTTCCAGCAATAGTTATGAAGCTTTGCTTATTAATTTTTCTTTGTTAAGCCTTTAAAGTTTAATTTTTATATCTTCAACAGATTGAGTTTAAATTTTACTGCAATAATTATGATTATCCAAAATGTATTCTTTTTGACACATGAATTCTGTAGCTTATGTGCCTTATCTTTATTGTCTCAGGACACAATTCATTGCAAAATTGTATTTTGCTGTTGAAACTATTCATGGATTACTTGAGAGCTTTGTAAATAGCTAACATTCCACGAGGGACAATCAGAAAAAATGGTTACAATTCGAATAAAGAGAAGTTGTTGTTGTGTCCTTCCCGCAGGGAAGGAATGAAAGTGGCCATTGCATGTGAGACAGGTTGGACTTCTTAACGATAGATGGCGACACCACCTATCTCCACCTCCACAATTTTAGCATGGAACTGAAGGGGAAGGAAATTTTTTCCAGCCCCCTGCACTCGTGGTTTCTGCTGCGACCACCCACAAGACTTTCGGACACTCTGATTTAACGAGCACGTACTCCGTTTATACTCGGTGATATTTGGTGGCATCGGGCATCGAACCCAGGCCCTCCGGTCTGGAGTCCGATGCTCTAACCACTAGGCTACCCACGGCCCCAGAATAAAGAGATATTTATTTACAATAGACGGAAAATACAACAGGGAATTAAGAGGCATACGTGCCTATCACATTTTGACATAATCCCCAAGTCTATTTAGGCATTTATCAGAACGCAGAACCAACTTGTTTAACCCGTCTTGGTAGAAATCGGGCCCCTGTTCATTGAGCCAGGTTTCGGTGGATGTTTTCACACCATTGTCTTGGAATATCTCAGCGCATCAAAAACGATATGCTGCACGCTACCATAGCTCAGATCCAGCTCAGACGAGACTTCACTCAGAGTTACACGTCGATCATTTTGAATCATTTCTTCAATTCGTGCCATGTTGATTTCTGTAGTTGAACTTGGCCGACCGCTCTCTGCCATATTGCGGTTTTCGACATTATGTCTGCCTGATTGAAAAGAGTGACACCGTTTCGCTACATTTTGTCTGCTCATTGCTTCTTCACCAGAAACTTCCACAATTTGACTGTGAATGTCAGATGCGGACACATTCTTTGCCCATAAAAATCGAATCATGGCTCGCACTTTTAAACAAGGTCAATTTCCTAAGCTCTTGCCATTTCAATTGTCATGAACCGTCTGGAAACTCTCCCCTCTCCTAACTACCACACCACACCAACGGGAGGACGTTTGAGCTCTCGACAGATTTAACGTGCATAGCTCCCCTTCACCGCGGGGCTTCAATGGTACTGGGATCGAACTCATGACACGCTAGCCACGATCCGATGCCTAGACCACTTGGCTACCACGGCCCCTGTATAAACATAATATATGCGTAAATTTTTAGGCTTAAATTTTATTGAAAATTGACAATTTAAAATTTATTCTCATTAAAAAAATAAATTTCATTAAAATATTACTGTTTGTGTTATAGGCCTTTAATGATCGATCCTCAGGGCCAAGCGAGCAAATGGATAAAGAATATGGAGAAGGAAAACTTGTCCATCATTAAGCTTACCGATCCAGATCTCTTAAGAACTCTGGAGAATAGTGTACAGTTTGGATGGCCCGTGTTGCTGGAAGACGTTGGGGAAGAACTCGACCCTTCCTTAGAACCTTTACTCTTGCGCAAGATATTCAAACATGGTAAAATCCTAATCTATTTGTCCGTATCACGATGTATATAATTGATATTTCTTTATAATCTTGTTTCATTCTTGTGGGGGGAAAATGTTTTATAAAAAAGAATAATGTACAATAAATGAAGAATGTTTCATCTTGCTTATGTGCCATTTTGTTGCAAAGTTTTACTCAAAACTACGTTGCATAGAAAACTGCATCCAATTTCTCTACAAGTTTAGGAAACATTACTCGTACAATAATGGCAATGTTTTTGAATGATGTAATGCTCAAGAATGATTTTTGAAATCTTTCCGATGATTTTGCATCAATAAGCTACTATCAATATTTCCTAATACTTCAATACAGAAAAAGTATAATCGAGATTACCTTAAAAATTCAAAAATTATGAAAGTTTACGAGCTTATATTTTTATATCAGCTCCGATGATTTGAGTGAAATTCTGAATGGAAAATGTAAAGCCATTGTTTCTATATTTTTTTTATTACTCTAATAAAAATCTATATTGTGCTTGATACTAATCTGTTGATAAAATTAAGTTATTCTAATGTTTTAATTAATGCCTATCCTTTTTTTTTTTAAATTCTCTAAACAACTTTTTGCCTTATTTTCATTTTAAATATTTTAGGTACAATCGATATGGTTCAGTTAGGGGATTCCAGTATCGAATTCAATAAGGACTTTCGCCTTTACATCACAACTAAACTTCGCAATCCCCATTATTTGCCAGAAATTTCAACCAAAGTTTCTTTACTAAATTTCATGATTACCCCTGAAGGTCTAGAAGATCAACTTCTGGGAATTGTTGTGGCTCAAGAAAGGTATTTACTCAATCTTAGATGTGTCAAAAATCGTATCAGAACATTTTTTTTCTCTCAGAATGTGTTCAATAATATTTTATATTTTCATTGAATTTTCTGCCCATTTAATGATACATGAATAGTTATTTAGATTCCAATAACTTTACTTCTTCTGTCTCATTTCAATCCATTTTGTGTATAAACTATATCATTAAAACTTCGAAAACGGTGTTTATGAAAAGCATAAAACCTTAATATAACAGCATATTTTCAAACTTAAAATATATTTAATCGAAATTTTTTAAGTAGATATTTTTAGAATTATGTGAATGATAATTTTTTATGTAGCGTTCAATTTATCCAGGTATGCAAACGATGAAGTTGAAATTTCAATTAAATTGTTATTATGTATTCAGTTTTTAAGAATACATAATAACTTCTTCTATCTCATTTCCAATCCATTTTGTGTGTTATCTATATATTTAAAACTTCAGAAGTAGTGTTTATGAAAAGCATAAAGTCTTAATAAAAACGTATTTTCAAACTTAAAATGTATTTAAACGAAATTCTCCAAGTAGATATTCTTGGAATGATGTGACTATGTGTGTGTCAGAGAGAGAGGGAGAGATAATCTTTTATGTAGCTTTCAATTTATCCAGGTATGCAAACAATGGAATTGAAATTTCAATTCATTTATTGTTAAGAGTATTCAGTTTTAATATTAAAAATAACTTGTTATTAGCTAAAAGCTTGCCTTTCTAATAGCTTTTGTTTGTCTTTTATAAAGATGATTGGACACAGTAGAAAATAACGAAGATGAATTCAGTACCCAATTAAGGAAAGTTATTCATGTGATCAAATATTGTGGTATCTGGCGCTATTTGGCGAAAAAAATGTTTTCCTTCACTCTTGTTAGAGTTTAATTGTGTGTGCCTAAGAATGTTGGAGACAGAGAGACTGCGCTCTGAAACGAAATGGAAAGAGCAAAAACGAGAAATCCCGAGTATAATCCTATAATTTATAATAGATGCATTTTTTGTGTTGATAAATTCAAGTTTTATTCCTGGTGTTGCAAAAATTGTTTATTTTGACATGCTGTCTTTTAAAAACAGAAGTTGAACATTTAGAAGGAAAAAGTATCACTCATTTCAGATACGTGATTGTGCAAGTGATTGTTTTATAAAGAATTTTGTGTTTCGTTTTCAACTTTTGAGCCGAGATATTTCGTTATTTTTTAACTGAATAATTTTCGTGCTGGTAATATGTTGATTTCCGATTCTAAAAGGGAAGAAATTGTTTTCTTACCTTCTTGGAATTTTACCATATGACATAGCACAAATAATCACTCTTAGCAAGGAAAACGCAACAAAAAAATATAAGCAAATGAAAAAATACTGTTAAAACGATGCAAGCTAACTGCATAAAGGATTCGTTAGCTCTTCACTGAATATCATAAAATCTGTGAAATTAAATCGTGTGAGTATGAATTTAGAAATTATTTTCCACAGATGGATACAATGTTTTTGAATCCAAACATTCAAATAGTTGTTCGATCTAATTATCACTGGTCAAATAATTCATAATATTTCTCACAACATACTAGAACATTTTATCAACGAATAGGCAAATCTCAAGATAATTAATGATATAGTGAATAAATTGGATAGTTATGGAATTTCAGTGTCAACGTAAACAAAAAATCAAGATGATACTTCAAAGACTTCTAATACCGAACTATGAATATAAAAAAAGGACCAAGATATTTTCTTCAGATAGAAACTACGCTCAAAAATTCTAACAAAAATATAAAGTACGAATTGGGAAGACGATATCCCCAGGAAAACTTCTTTGTCATATATGTTGAAGCCATTTTTATTTGGCCAGATATTGTTCTGATGCAACTGGGGAAAAAACCCAGCAACCACCAAAAGTTAAGGAACAACCGGTTTTTTGCGCCTTATTTGCAAATGAATGACTATAGAAACACCTAATTTGTATGACATGTGCACAGAACAGTTATGTATTGACTTCAAGATATAGAGAAGTTTACATAACAAAAATTCAAAAATTATTTACAACGAAAGAAGGCAATCTCGCTGAAAAAGTCCATTCTTGGAAAAATAATAATCACAGTTTTATGTGGTAAAATGTCATAGAAACATAACAAAAACGGGTTTTAATAAGGGATATGCCCACCCCTAGCTTGAATGCATTGACGGCATCGAATTTCCATGCTGTCAATTAAGTTGTCGGTTACCGAAATGGGAAGCGAAGACCAGATACAGAGTAAGCTATGGTCCAGCTCTCCTTAAGACCTTGGAGGAGAACTTAAAGCAGCAACCTGTCTACCAAGATAGTCCAAAAGATGCAATATCGGATTTAAATCTGGAGATCGAGCTGGCATTTCCCTACACTCCAAACCAAGAACCTCAAGATGTTCCTCAACAATTACAGCTCAATGAGATCGTGCATTATCATCCATCAGTATGAATTCATTGCCAATTGCACCGGCATACGGGTGGACATGTGAATCAAGGATTTCATCCCGATATCTCACACCAGTCAGAGTTCCTCCCTGGAACAAATGCAAGTCAGTGTGACCACCGAGTGAGATCCCTGCTCAAACCATTTTTCCCACCACCTCGGTAACTATGCCTTTCAACAGTGTTGGATTGATGATATCTGGTGCTTTGTTCTCTCCAGATGAGCAGACGTCCTGAATCGCTCTCCAGTGTGAATCTGGTCTCTTCTATAAAGAGTACAGAAGCCCATCGTTGTCTGGTCCAGGAAAGGTATTCTTTTGCCCAAGATTAGCGGACCCTTCTCTTTCGTCTGTTGAGGGGTACACACACAACTGGTCGCCTTGCATAGAGACCTGAATTGTGAAGACGCCTTCGCACCGTACTAGCGGATACTCTTCTCCCTGATGCTACAGAGTAGTCTGCAACAAGTTGCTACACATAAATCCTTCGGGCCGAAAGAGCAATAAAATGGTCTCCTGCAGGTGTTGTAGCTCGTGGTCGGCCTGGAACATGTCTTCTGGATACAGATGCTTCGGTTTGATATTGATTCCAGAGACGGTGGACCACACCACGAGACACATTAAGACGCCTAGCAGCATCAGCCTTTGACAACCCCATTTCCATCCATCTGACCGCCCTCCACCTTAACGAATCGGGCAAACGCTTTCTCTCAGACATTGCAAGACCCCACTGCCTATTGTCAACAAATCTGCTAACAAAAGTTGTAAATCAACAAAAGTTACACGCGTAACTACGAAAGCCTGATATATGCATATTTTTCTCTCACTCATATATATCTGTTCTTTCCTATGAAAAAAAGTAGTAGCTATTGTTTTTACATAAAAAAAGTTCGTTTTTATCAATAATATAAACTATAAATTTATTGTTACTGTCATTTTTTTTATGGTGAGCTTCGAGAAACATGTTGTTCCTTAATTTTTGGAGGCCAGTGTACTATACTGTTCGAATTAATTAGGACAAGCATTTTTTTCTTGTCTAAGTTGGTATGTGATTACCAATTTTTTGTCCCAAATCACCTCATACCAGTTATATTACCCAGAAGTAATGTAACGGGTCGATCTTGACTGTAATTTACTCTTTTGATTGGTTATAGTGCATTAGTTATTCAGCTGTGAGCCTTTCAGTGGCTGGTGGTTATAATTTTATGTTCCAACGTAACATATGCTATTTTTGCTTATTCAGAGATGGATATTACTCCGAGGAAGTGTTCTAACTCTTAATGAACATACTTCTATGACTATGAGAGATATAGCTACGGTAGTTCGCAAATCAAGTATTTCAAGAATTTTAAGAACTTTTCAAGATTCCTCAACATCGTCTACAAAAAGAAAACGAAAATGGAAAATTACTTCAAGAACTGATAAAATTCAAATAAGAAATAACAAAATAAATCAAAGTAAGACAAGCACATACCTTCTAAGGGATTTATTGGGTTATGGCGTTGAATTGAGTACCTCAACTGGACAGAAAAGGGTTCTGGAAGTAGGCCGTAAGGCAACAAGGAAGAGGAAAAAGCAATTTCTAACTCAGAAAATGATGAAATTTTTTAGCATAGATCAAAAATACCAATCCTAGACTGTTAACGACTAGAAGAAGGAGATTTTCAGCGAAGCATTTATTTGTGCAGGGATAAAAAGCAATTGATGTTAAACGAACTGAAGTTTAAACTTTGCTGACAGATCATATCCAACAGACTGTAAAACACCCTTCTAAACAGATGTTTTGGGATTTTTTTCACAACATATGGCACTGGAAGCTTAGTTCCTTTTAAAAGCATGATGAATTATGTTAAATTCTTAGAAATATTACGCAGTAGAATTGCTCCATCCATGGAAACATTTGACGGAACATTTCAGCATGATTTGGCTTCTTGTCACAATTCGATATTGGTCCAGACTTTTATGCGGGAAAATAAAATAAAAGAGCTTAATTGGCCAGGTTATTCACCAGACCTAAGTCTTATTGAGAATTTATGACATATTCTCAAGAATCTTTTATCTAAGATGAGTTGCACGACAACAGAACAGATGATTAAAAGTGCTATACAAGTGTGGTTCTGCGATGATGAAGTTGAGAACATGTGCTCTGCACTGGAGGAGTCAATACCCCACGATGAGTTGAAGAGGTTATTTCTGCTATTAGGAGGACATATTTCGTACTAACATAGAGATTGTCAGGGTCACGCGATAAATTTATTAAATTACTTATTGGAGACGTCATGATGTAATGGTTTAAACGAGCTGCTTGTGTATCTTGTCTTTGGCAAGGAGCCAAAAGAATGTAGTATATAGATTTCTCTGGAAATAAATGGTGAATTGATGCTGCTCTGATGAGTTAAGTTTTTCTTTAGTATGAATTGGGTTCGCGGCTGACAGAGATAGAGATTTTTCTGTCTACTTAGTGTGTGTAATGATTAAAAGCCGTAAGGCAATAATGGTAAAAAATAGTTTTTTTTATCATTTGTCCTAGTTGATTCGAAAAGTATAGTAAGATGAGAATGAATAGTAAAATAAAAACTGAGCTAATATTGGATCATCGCATTTAAATGTACACCTAAATGCAAAATGTTGTACAACTAGGAAAAAAATAAATATTTGCATCGAAGAAATAGAAATTAAAACTACTCTGGATTCAGGAATCTAAATTCCCATTGGTAATTCATTTCTGCCAAAATTTCACGCAAAAATAGTGAAAAAGATAATTTCACTAAAAATATTTCAGGAATTAAAATTATTAAAATCCAATTTTTACTAGAATAAAAATCATCAATAAATAACGTTGCTAAATTTTATACTTAAAATGTTCTAATTTATTATTCTTAAGATTGATGAATATTCACCTTTCTGATGTAGTCTTTAAAACTTTACTTTTTATTTTTTTAGACCTGATCTAGAAGAGGCGAGGCAGCAGCTGATCATACAAACAGCTGCTAACAAGAAATCTCTCCAGGAACTCGAAGATAAAATTTTATTTACACTTGCCCAATCGGAAGGAAGCAATATTCTTGAAAATGAAGAAGCAACTGAAGTTTTAGATTCATCCAAATTTCTTGTTGATGACATTAAAGCGAAGCAAAAAGTATATATCAATATTGATTCATTTATCATACAAATCTTATAACAAACTTTTGGCTTTATCATAGTAAATACGATAATGATTCTTCAATTATTGATATGTATATACCTTTGAAGTTTTAAGCCACTGAAGACCTGTTGTGTAGAGAGCTGGTGCACGTTAAATCTGTCATGGCTTAAAGTATTGACCTTGGAACCGTGTGGAAGTAAAAAGAGTGTGTTGCCAGCTCAGGTATCATCCTCAGCACTTGACCGTGGTTCAAACTTTCTTGGCCCATTGCCAAAACCCCTTGTGTTGCTTTATAATGCTTCATTAATGTAACTCACTCATTTACTAATGATAGTGTCTGAATGACAGCCGAGGAAATGAGAGGCAATCTGTACACTACGTGTAAACTCCATACCGTTTGTCAACGGGATTGAATAGTTTAGGGTGCCATCAGATACAACAGCTGATCATTTTTAGTACACATAAAAAACAACGAGATGGCACGGCGATATATTGATGAGGTGCTCCAACCGGTGGTGCTACCTTACATTCAGTGACTCCCAAAAAGTATTTTTCAACAGGACCTTGCGCTACGGCATTATCAGTAAACAAGCCTGGCAGTACGCCAGTTTTTCCTTGGCCTGCTTTGTCTCGTGATCTCTCATCAGTCGAGCATACATGGGTTGTGATTGGGTGTTATTTGCTTGATCTCCAAATTGAGTTGGAGGACTAACCATGAAGGATGTTTAAGAGCGTGTGGGCTCCCATCCCTCAGGACATTATTCAATCACTATTTGAATCTTTGTCTCGTAGGGTTGGTCGTTGTGTCGTCTTAAGAGGTGGTGGCTTTATTAAAAACATCAAATCATAGGTTCAGTAAAATCATTTATTAATACAGTAGAACGTCGTTTATCCGAATCCATTGGAACCAGACATCGTTCGGATACGCGATTGTTCGGATAACCGAAAACCGAATGCGATCCATGCAGTATATGATACTGGACACTATACAAATATTGAAAATCATCACATGCGGGAAACGTGCTTGAAGGAAAAGCAAAACAGGTGCAAAATGTCGCAATTTTACCTTGATTGGGGAAAATAATCACTTGTTTTTCGCTGTACCATTGTACACCTTCGTTTTTTCAATGCAAGGTCTCTGATTCTCTTCAGCAGTAGTAGTTGAAGTAGGACAGCACTCTGATTGTTGTTCGTACCACTCCATAGCTGTCTCTAACGCAGAAACGCGTCAGCATTTGCTACTTTCCTTGTTGTTGTCCCCGTCTTCATCCGTTTCATCGTCGACAAGGTCGGATTCTTCTTACACGGAAGTCACAATCTCGTCATCATTTAGCAGTTGAAAACCACAGTCTTCTGCATCGCATGCCATCCAGATTTCTACATCAACAAAACTCAACAAAAGAGCACGTATACACCCCTTCACTTGGATGCAAACTGACCTTATAATCTTCGCAGATGTTTACCAAATCACACAGCTGAAATTTACAAGTATCCCTCACCTTAGGTTTTCCCGTCACTTTTGGCCTCACAGGAAACAAATGTTGAGCATTGCACTGTTCGAAAAGGTATCCGGACTTCGGTTCGGATATTTGACGCTCCGGATAATAAACCTTCGGATAAACGACGTTCTAATGTATATGATTTCTCTGTCTGTGTATCAAATTTCATCACATTCTACTCACTCTTTCATGATGCTGCAATTTCTACGTCGTGCAGTGTATTTATGAAAATTATATTATTTTTATAAAATATTCTCCTATTTTGTTAGCAACCGTCACATTGGTTTTGCAAAAGTTTTCTAACACGTTATGTTAATTTGTAAGAAAACTCTGGTTCCAAATTTAAACTAAATTTTAAAAAGCCTTTTTAATGACTCAAAAATTAATGAATATTATTTTCAGTGTCTTATAAATGTAAAATGATAAAATAAAATTCTATGAAAACTAAAGAAAGTTCTAAACTAAGTAAAGCTCTTCTAGTTAATTGTGCACTATTCTATAATTGACTTAGACAAAAGCTAAATAAGAGATAAACCAGAAAAATTTATATAAACAACTATTTATTCAATTTTTTTAAAATATACATTTTTGTGTCTTATTTTTCTTAAAGTTTCTTTGACGTTATCAATTTGAAAATTTTATTTGGTTAATTTTTCATAATAATGATTGGGAAAAATAACAATAGTTCGGTTGCATATGTATTATTGATAATGATTGTCTTTTTTTGCAGGTAGCTGATGAGACGACTGCTAATATTAACAAATCTCGAGAATCTTATCAATCTGTTGCCCAGCGTTCATCAGTGCTATTTTTCTCTATTACAGACCTCCCTAATGTCGATCCTATGTATCAGTATTCACTTAATTGGTTTATAAATCTCTTTTTGAGAGCAATTCAACAGAGGCAAGTAACTTGTTATCTCTTTCAACGTATTCTCAACAATTCTTCTCTTATGCATATTAAAATCATAAAATTATCCCTCTTTTTAAAAATTAGGAAAACAACATAAACGTGTGGCAACTCTTATAGTTTATTTATTTTTACACTACATTAAACACACTACATGAACCGCGGCTCTTGAGAAGTAAGCCAAACGAATGGGAATTAACAATGAACTAAGTCAGAGGTTCCCAAACTTTTTTGTCTCATAGACCCCTTGCCATGTTTTGCGGTTTGGGGTAGACCCCTGCTTACATAATGTTGAATTTGTTTATTAATTATGTGACGGGTGCTTACGCGTTTCACTAACCTTCTCTTAAAAACTTTAAATTGTATTTATTTTGACCAATCCCCACTGAGAGCTGGAAGTGTGACTTATGCAAATAATATAGTTTCGGGTTTAGCGAGTTCGAAAGAGATATAAAAGGGAGAAATGAAATGAAGAGAAGAGGATGACTAAGCGGTTTGATAGAGTAGAACTCCGTGTTTGGGATTGAAAAGTAAACTACGTGGTTGCCTAAGAAGGTGTTTCTAAGCGTTTAGTTTAATGAAGTGAAATTTGATAGAGGAAAGAAGATTATTGAAAAAGATTCATTAAGGCGGTTCAGAGGTTATTGAAGATATCCTAGATTATAGCCACTTCATAAATTCTACTAGTTTCCAAGTTCCTTCTGAAGAAGATTTCAGGTCTGTAATATTTGTAATTTAGATTTAAATGTGTAGTTTGATTGTACGTGTTATTCCCCTCGTGATATCAGTTAGTATTCCGTCGTCCATAATTGAATTCTGATAACGCTCCATGATAATTTTCTGTTCTTAAAGTTGATTATTAATTGTGGATTTCTGTCTTAAAGAAATAATAAATAAGTGATTTATTATTTGAGTAGTCTTTAATTATGAATCCTACATATCCTAACATAGATAATATGCAAAGGGGTAGTGGGAGACTACGACACTGGCGCCCAAACGAAATACCGGAATTAAGAGCAGGTGCAGGATTTAGAGTTTTGCCGGAGTTATTTTTTTCGGGTAAAGAAAATGTGTCTGAGTTTCTCAATAATATCGATGATAATATAGCTTACTATGAAATACCGGCGAATCTATCGTGTGCATATTTAAAAGGTCATTTAGTTGGGAGAGCGTTAGACTGGTTTCAGGTTATCGGCTTCGAGTGTGTAAATGAAGAAGCGACTGCATTTGCAACACTTAAAAAGAAATTATCAGATAGTTTTCCGGTAATACGGAATAAATCAGAGCTAGAAGCTCAGTTTTTTTCGTCAAAACAACGGAGAGGTCAAGCCCCGTCAGACTTTATTTTTCAGCTGTTAAAAATACATAAAACCTTGGAATTAAATTATGATGAGATAAAATTGATCGATCACATAGTAATGCGACTAGAACCCCAAATAATGGATTATTTAGAAGTTCGAAACCCCACAACGAAAACTCAATTGATAGAGTTGGTAGACCGGTATGAGGAACGTCATAACTGTAGGGAAAATCAGGGTTCGAGTAATAATTTTGCTAGACGAAGTTGGGATGTGAGTAGGAATCCTGAGGAAAGAAGGAATAATAGAAATGGAGAGATACTGGGGTCGGAAATAGTCAAAATGATCAAAGAGGACTAGGCAGGGGTGCGAATAATTTTTCTCGTCGTAATTATCAAAATCAAGGATTCGAGGGTGGAAATCGATACAATCAGCCAAATCAGAGAACAGACCGGTATCAGAACCGTAGGATGGTGGTTAGGAAGGGTCCTAATGATGATTCAGCAAAACAGAATTGGAGGCGTGTTGATTGCAACAGCGAAAGGCAAAGAAATGCCAATTTAAACTCTCACAGAGATCGTATTGAGTCAAATCCTCCTAATAGAATTAGACTTAATTCATTGAGATTATCACCAGTTGAACTTCCGTATGTGCCGATTTTGTTGAATGATACTTTTTTAAAAGCGCTCTGGGATACAGGTGCGGAAAAGTCATTTATTTCAGAAAAAACGTACCGGTCGTATTTTTCTTTCTGTCCTTTAAAAAAATCGTTAGCTGAAGTAGTTACAGCTCAAGGGTCACAGTGCAAAAATTTAGGCACAGTTGAGTTGAAAATTAAAATAAGAGAATTTTCGAAATTATGGAAATTTCATGTGATTGCTGAGATGCAAGATCCATGCATCATAGGTGTGTGGATTTTGATTTTGTTAAAAAATCGTTGGTCATTCCGGATCGCAAACGGAAAAAGTGGCTGATATGTTGTCTAGAAACCCGTTAGAAAGTAATAAGGAACCAAAAGTGTCTTGTGCGGTGATTAGATCGATAGTATTATCTTCTAGAGAACAGTTAGAGAGGAACAGAGAAATGACCCGGAGCTAGGGCATATAATGCGGTTTTTGGAAAATCCGGACGATAGTTCTGTTAATGAATCGATCTGCAGAAATTGGTCCAATGACTTTAAAATCGTTGACGGTTTGCTATATTATGCAAAGTATACAACCACACTAGGTGAATTAAGGGTATTTATACCAAAACATTACGTAAAGATGTTATGCGAGAATTTCATGACTCGCCTATGGCAAGTCATTTAGGCAAAAAGAAAACCTACTTAAAAATTAAAGGACGCGTGTTATTTTCCGTACATGAGGAAATACATTTATAAATATGTAGCAACCTGCGACCAATGTCAAAAAATTAATTATAAAAACGGATTACCAGCTGGTCAATTAATTCCCATAATAACGAATTTTCCGAATGAAATCGTGTCTTTAGATTTGTTAGGCCCATACCCTGCAACTAGTCCAGAACGCTATAGATTATTTTAGTAATTACCGATAATTTTTCTAAATGGGTTGAAATAGTTCCCTTAAGGAAAACTTCGGCTAAAGCAATTGCCAATGCATTTTTGAGAATTATATTGCGCGTTATGGAGCTCCTGTAAAATTAGTCACCGACAACGGTCCCCAAATGATATCCGAAGTTTTCGAGCAAGTGTGTCGCAGATTGCACATAAAACACGTTAAAACTGTGGTATATCGTCCACAAGCTAATCAAACAGAAAGAGTTAATCGCACTCTTTTAAAAATGATTTCGAGTTTTGTCGCGGATAATCACACTAACTGGGATCAATTTCTGCAAGAGTTCGGTTATGCAATTAGGACAGCAGTACATGAGACAACGGGTAAAACACCGGCGGAATTATTTTTAGGTCGAAATTTAATCACTCCTTTTCAGAAATTAGTTATGGTAACTGATGGATCAGATTTAGTTTGTGGGAACATAGAAAGGTTGTTTGAGGAGGCTAGAGTTCATACAAAGCGCCAGCAAGAGAAGTGGGCGAAATATTATAATAAAAAGAGGCGTGAAAATAATGTGAAAGTTGGTGATCTAGTATTAGTTCAAACTCACCCGTAAGTTCAAAATGTAAAAAAATAGTAGGTAAATTTATGCCAAAGTTTGAAGGCCCATAAAAGTTCTGAGTGTAAAAAATAATAATTTAGTAATATTAAAATTTGGTAAAAGAATAACGGTTAATGTGGACCAGGTGAGAATTTACCATCAAAGAGAGACAGTGTTGCCGAGTCGGAAAGTAACACTAGTAGTGATCATGGGCAGTGACATCAATCAGGTCAGATGATGCGCAGTCATTGGTGCAATCGGAGAATGATAGGGTGGTCGTAAAGGATCGAAATCAGGAAATGTAAATGTAGTAGAGATATAGTTGCAATAGACGCGATGGAGTGAGGTGAGAAAAAACGTGGACGGACGGAATCTACTGTTTCTTCGGGGGATGGCGCGTATAATTTCAGGAAAAAGAGACCTTTATACACTGAGAGAGAGAAAAAGGAAGGCCTGAATCCTGGAATGACAATGTACGAAAGAAGAGACCAGAGGCCCAAGTAGATCGAAAAAGAAAAGATTTCCTCGTCAATGTCCTCTCGTCCTCCAGGAAGCGTTATAGAAAGGTGGGAAAATAGTTCTGAAAGAGCAGTTCCAGGACCATCCCACAGATTCAAGTACAACAGACCTCATCAGGAAAGAGCTGTCCATACAATCTTCGAGCCGACGTCGAGGACAACAGCCAAGTTCCATTCTCACAAAGAAAACAACGCCTCAGCAGAGCATATCAACTTCAACGACCGATGGAAGAGGAGACCCAAAGTTGGAGCGCAGAGTGGACAACCTAGGACAAGGTCATCCAGCACA
>BMAO01028757.1:0-17385 GCA_019973975.1 Trichonephila clavata
ATATAGTTCAACGCACAAATACTCGAAAGTTTATGGCTCTTAGAGAAATGGTCAGATAGAAACATCGCGAATATGCGAGATAAAATGTATGTAGTTGAATGCATACATTAGATATGGATGTCTTCTGAAGCAATCTATCAAGAAAATATATCAAGTGAAATTTACAAAACAAGTTATAACTTCTATTTAATCAAAGAGTTTGGGAAGTATTTCGAAAATGGGAATCGTTTGAAATTGGAGATATAATAAAATAGGAGAAATTATGTATCCTCGAATCTTCAGTATAGTTATAGTTTCAGGACTGTACAATTAATAATATACATGACAACAATGTGTACATGTTACTGTGTAAAGGATGTATGTAAGGATATGTAACTGTTTAAAGGATTTGGATCATATCCTAAGAAGAGACAGAACCATACACATATCATCGAACTGCTCTAAAAATTGATCCCCATTGCCTCACCACTTTAATTGGAATATTTCCATTCCATTGGAAATCCATTTGTTGTGTCAAGTGGATCAACATTTAATTTTTTTGTAAAAAAATTAAATCATTTTAATATCTATTAAACCCGATTTGTTTTCCTTTAGGAGGATAAAGCCTCTGTAGGTTGAAGTCCCTTATAGTAAAAAAAAAATCAAAGAATTCTAAAATGTACAAGTTTTGCGAAATTTGAATTAAACTCCTAAAAACGCATTGATGTTTTTTTAATTCAGAGATAGAGAGAAACCTTTCATCCATTATAATGCGTTTTCAACTGTGGATCACATTCTTGTGTCTAACATTATTTATCGACAACTTAAAGTGTAATTATTCTCACATATTGGATTGAAGTTTGAAACACAAAATCAAGGTATTGATGCAATTTGGTGTCATTTTTCACTCCGTCCCCAAAGGTGTAAACTAAATTAGGACTTAACTCCCGCGTTTTCTTTCAAACAAGCGTCTAAAAAACTTTATATACATATATACAGTTGAATTCAAACCAATCGAAAACCCTATCTCTAACTTACTGAAACATTCACAAACCCATTCCTTATTTGGGATAAACTTTGTGAATATTTCAGTCCATAGAATAGAAAGACACAGACAAAATTTGACATTTGCAATGGAAAACTTTTCTTACCTGTACAACCATAAATGGTCCAACAGTGTTGGTGTGGAAGTGTATCAAGAGAAGCTCTCCTCCGTAACCTCGGGAAAGCCTTGGAGTTTGGCAAACCCAGCATTGTTGATGAGAAGATTGAGACCTCTTATGCCCACTTTGTCCTGGACTACCTTCTGAGCTGCTTTGATGTCCTGGAGCTTCGTTACATCTGTGCAACACCGCATAAAATTAATTTCAAAAAACGAAAGACATAAATAAAGTACTAATCCTAAGAGTAAAAACTTCGTAGAATAAAATTTCCACGTGTATTTTTAAGAAGTCTCAGGACCCTTAGCAGATATCCGTGCACTCGAAAAAAACATCCTTCTTCAAACTAATGAAACTTAGTAATAAAACAAAAACATAATCAATTGAAATTTTTACCATATGATAATCATATACATATTTACATTATTTCTCAAATTTTCAGAGAATTTGAGAAAAAATTTAAAAGTTATTAAGAAATATAAATTGGACAATTTTTCAAAAATATGAAAATCAGTATTTTACACCGCGCAGGACTCCAAAAGTACAAAATTGATCAAAACTTACAAAATTAAATTTACCTGGTATAAAATGTTCACTTTTGAGGTTATACAAACACTTTTAAGAAATTCAGAAAAAAATACTTTTTAAAAACAATTTTGCAAAAATTTTAAAATTTTAAGAAGAAAAAAATTTTAATTCAAATACAAAAAATTCTATTAAAAAAATTTTTTTTTGATAATTGTTATATAAGCTATGAAGAGTCTTATTTTGAACACGCGTGTATGAAATTTAAAATTGATTAGTTTCCGAGAAATCCTGTACGCAAGGTAAAATTTTTTATTTTCAGAAAAATGAAGTTAAATGCAATAAGGAAAGAGATAAGGTTTTTGTTTAAGTTATTTCTCAATAACTTCGGAAGTTTTCACAGTATGAACAAAATTTTGGTATCAAAATGCTCAGAAATGTTAAGGCTTTAACAAATAGGAGTTTTCAAGAAATTGAAAAAATTGCAATTTAAGAGTTTTAGATCTCTTAATATAACTGAAATAATTTCAACTCGTACATGTTAATTTGAGTTGTTGATTTTATTGATCTTATTTTGGCCAAACAATCTATTTTACAAGTGTTCATGCACATAACACAAGTAAAATAGCGGGTGTGATCACAAGTTAAGAAGAAGGAAAAGTTAAATATATTGGCTGGAATCTCAGAGGTTTCTTAAAGTAGCAATGGGCTAACATTTTATATAAGTGGACCAAATAAAAAATTGAAAGGTTTGTAATATTTTGAAGATAATATATTTAAACGCGAAAAAAATACCCGTGTTAAAAAGTAGAAAATAAAAATAAACTCCATAAATTTGAGCTTCTAATAAAGAAATTTTTTTTTTCTAAACTCACCCATTTTATATATATATATATATATATATATATATATAATCAAGATTACTACAGAACTTTTTGCAGCATCTCTGATGCTTTCCAGATCCTGAAAAATAAAATGAAATTGAAGAGCCTACAGACAAGACGCGAAAAATAATTTATGAATACTCTTAATAATTATTCTGTTGCCTATTGGCGAGACAACATGGCTTAAGGTTTGAGTTAAAGTTTAGTCGGTTTAAGCCATAAAAACCAGCTAATTCAGAATACGCCTTTGAGGTTTAGATTTTATGGACGCGAAACACAAATTTTTCTGTACCATTCAAAAGAAGGGCCATTCATCATGAATTTTAACTGGGTGGAGTTTCCAAAGCACCTGGTGATTGGCCTCAGAAATAATACTAGAGAAACTGGAGACGGGGAAATCAGAGTTATATTAACGTCGAACTTTAAAGCTGCACGGGGGCTATTGGCGGCGAACCTCGTCATTTGGAGACATGGCCAAGAGATAAGAACCACACCTGAGCAGGCATCCCTCTTTTCTAGCATCCACACCACATCAATGGGAGGACGTTTAAGACTCGACAGATTTAAAGTGCATCGTTCCCATCTACTCGGGGGGTCTTCAGCGGCACTTGGTGATATTGGTGACTAAAGTGCTGAGGATGATAGATGACCTCACTCTCTTTACTTCCTCATGGTAAATGAGAAAAGAAAGATTTAATGTGCCGCCTCTACACTCATGGTCTTCAGTGTCATTATGATTCGAACCTATAACTAGACGGTAAAAATATCAAACACGAGCTCTAGATAATGATCAAGGCAGCTACCGTGACCTTTACTTCTCTTAAAATACGGTATTACTCTAACTGAACTCAGTGGCACAACAGTCCTTAGCCCTTCATGACCTTGGGTACTGAGGTCATGAGCAGGTCAGGAGGTCAGTCTGACGCGAAACCCTAAGTGTTTAGTTCCCAATCAAGCTTGGTACTGATTTGTCGAACCACTGAAGGGATGCAAGGCTGAGTCGATCTTGCCCAGCCCGGGATTCGACCCTAGACCTGTGGTGTGGAAGTGCGATGTATGGTATTACAGTGGTGCAAATTTAATGAATCTCCAAACATAAAAATAGAAATGACGAAAGATATTAATATTTCAATGGTTGTACGTTATCTCGTATATTCCTCATTATGAACTTGTTTGCATTATTTCACTTATTGTGTGTGTGTGTTTCTTTTATGTTTTTGAACGAGCTCATTTTCACATGCCAAGTTTTGACATGGACTCGGCTCTGATATCGTTCTTTTCTCTTGACCGAGGTTCAAAATCCCAAAGTCCGTCACCAATATCCTTCGTGTTGCTTTACAGAGGGCGATGTTAACTCCTTACTGCCGATTTAAAATTACACGATTTGCTCCCAAATGCCACCGTTTTTTCACGCAGGTGCGCATATGCAGTGTATTGGAGAGGGGAGGGGTGAAAAGCACAGATAAGCAAATTTCCTTCTAAAATAAGTAAAATCATCACAAAACACTTTCACGGTCATTTTATTGCATTCAAAAACTTTCGAAATAGTTTAACTTACAGCACCGCAAAGAAAAAATCGTATTTCGGAATTTTGGAAAGACGTATATATACGTTTAGGGCATTTGACACATTGGCTGGGTGAGACGGATATTTACGCGGCGGCAGTTAAAGGGTTAATATACACTCACGCCAACTACCAAGAATAGAAGAAGGGAAAGTAATTGTTTTTTACTCGTAGATGCTCGTTTGGATTGAGGAGGGGGAAAAGCACATATCGCACATATCTATGAGACTGAGAAGATTGATAAGACATTTTATCGGTATTACAAAAAAGATAATTTTATCACTTACATGAAACAGACAGGTTCCTTTGTATTGACGGTTTAGAATATTTGAATGTTATGTAAGAGAAGATGTATATATGTATATGGTTCAATGTAAGATCTGTGTGTGCGTTGAGAGGGGGAAATTGATGTTACGGTTTTTAATAAAATTTAGATGTATGGTTTATATAACTGGGTTTTGAAATTATTCTTCCATTTTACCGCTGTGAGAAGGGACATTGAGAATGATATCGAACTTTTCAAAGTGACATGAAAACAAATTTCAAGACGCGGGACGAAAAGAATATTCAATATGAATTAATAATATAAAAATTGAGAAACTTAGTCAGTTTTATCCTAAAATAAATACGATCACAGCTATGGCGTGAAAATAAAATAGCCGCACCTCTGTTTTATGAATCACTATTTTACGAATTTCTCTATTTTTCGAACTTTTCCCTCGAACCAAGAACACACACACATTTCACGATTTTCTTCAAAAAAATAACCTCTAAATAGCGAAATGCATTTTCTACTTAGCGAATTTTCACTCTTGTAATCCGACGTTTTTCTCAATTTTTTTTGAAAATATTTCTGGACTTTCGTGTGATGAAATGATAAAATTATTTGAAACAGTTCGACGCGGATTACAATGAAGAGAAAATACGCCTGAGAAGGTTTGGGTGCATTGCAAAGATACGAAGCTTATTATAAGAGAAAACGTTTTTCAAACAAAATTAACAGACTTAGCCAGTAATTAAATTTAAGGGAGCATGTAAACTTGCTTAAAATTACTAGTTAAAAAAATTATATGTTTAAAGGTTTCTTGTAGATTTAAAATTAGGAAATGTCTTTAAAATTCTTTAATTTAAATATTAAATATTTTTTAATTGAAAATACAATGTATTTAAGGACAATGATTTTTTTTCTTACAACTTTTTTTGATAGTTAAGCTCTGTAAAATTAATACACAAAAAAGATTAGAGTTACTACTTCATTTAATAATAATAGTTTTTATGAATTAAAGTTTGTTTTAAGTGACTCCTAAGGTCTATTGAAAGATGAATTTGTATGCAATGAATTTTCCTCACAAAGAAGCTTTTTTTCAGGATTTAGCGACTTCGTGAGTTCCGACATGAATTGAATCTTTATTAAAGGATTATGGGTGCGTCAAAACGGGTCGCTATTTTAAAACAAGAAAAAAATGCCATATTCGGCAACAACGTTAGGATAAAACCTTAAATATGCATTTTTGACAAGACCTGGTACACAAAAGATTGGAAATGGAGAATATTTTTATTGATAGACGTGAGGATAGAAAACACACGCACTTTCACTATAAGCAAAGTCTCAAATGCTAATTTTAGTTTTTTAACGTTCATACAAAACATTCTATATTCAAATAGTTCGTTCAGATTTATTCAAGTTTAATGATTCGAAAACAATCAATATTTTTTGCTTTTGTTAATTTTTGCTATTTAATTAAAATATTTTAATGATTTTTTTATTTATATTTTAATTTTTGATTTTAAAATATAATTCGGAAAAAAAAATTAAATCGGTCCAATATTTTGTTCACACAGCAATTTTCACCCCGAACTAATACAATTAATAATGTATTCTATAAAAAAAATATGCTTAACTATAATATATATTGTTTAGAGTTTAGATGAATGAACAGGAGGGGGTGGTAAAGCGAGGTGTTTTTACAATCAATTTAAAGAGGTAAGAACGGTATCGAAGACACCCCACACTGACCTTGATCGAGCTTTCATTCCTGTAAAGGCCCGTTTACATGCAAGCCGCCAAAATGCCGGCAATTTGGAATTGGGGAGAAAAGCCGGCTTTTTACCGGTATTTTTTTCAGCCCGTTTACATGAGAATCTGGTGATTGGTTGATAGATTCACGTGACTATACAATGTAACCATGGAAACAACCAGATTTAGCGCGATTATCATGAAGAGGACATGTGATTATGTTTTCGTTTACTTACCGCCAAACAATTCTTTGTTTCTATTATTGCTACGACCAGGCCCGTATCCAGAAATTCGTTTCGGGGGGCGCTCAAGGACGAAAATTACTCAAAAATGACGTTTAATATTTTATTATTTTTTGTGCAAGAAAAAGATGCAGTATAAGGTGTACAATAAACATCTATTATAATGTTTGAAAGAAGTTTAAGCTTTCTTTATATTTAACAAAAAATACCTGCTAATAGCAAAATTCATATCAGTATTGATTTTTCTCCAGAACATACACCTTAAAAAAGTAACTTTCTTGATTTTTTCTTTGCCAAGCGGTCGAGTACTTCCTCCGGATCAACAACAGTATTAACAGTGAATTGACATCATCGCTAGTGCACTTAGCCTGTCGTGGCCCATCACACTACGAGGTAGAGTTTTTATCCTCTTCATTGTCGAAAACGATCTTTCGACGCTAGCCGTTGTGACTGGAAGAGTAGCCATAACTTTGAGAAGAAGATTCATCGCACGAAAAAATATTCCGTCACAATAATATACTCCAACAGTTTCAAAATTTCGGTCGATGGATCAATTGATGATATTTTGGCACACCATAACTTGTACTCAGCTTGAACTGCGGACAATGGCATTTCATCTTGAAAGTATGGACCTAATTTTTCCAGTTCATTTATTTTTTTCTAGCAAGCATATCCTGGCAGTAGCAGTTGGAAACTTGATAGAATATCTTCGTTCTTGATGAATCTGTCAGTCAAATTTTGTATCAAAGTATCGATACAAGGAATGAATGTAGTGACTCTGAAATACTCTTCATTCGATGTCGTTTGCGGATTTGCACTAGATTTCTGTCGTGATGTAACTCTGGGAGCTTGAAGTTCATAGTCAAAAAGGTTTGCAGAAAATTTCGACGCCACTTGAAAAATTTCTGTGAAAGTGTCGTTAGCGGTTTCCCGCATTTGTCGGAGTGAACTCAATACTTCATTTGTATACTTCACAGCGGAAACTAAATATGAAGATTTATTTTGAAGGAAAATCGACAGTGGAAGGTTCAAGCTGAACGATTTCTCACAAATAACAATGCTCACTAAAAATTCACTTTTTTGACTCGCTGAGTGAAGAGTCGATGCCGTTGAAGATATAGTCCACGTTCTTTGAGTGATTTCTTCTAAAGCCATGACAATGCATTCGAAGTGTTCTAAAAACACGATGATACTGTCGTGCCTTTCGATAAATCTTGTGTCACAAAGCCGGAGAAGTCGTTTCTTTTTACTGTCTGGTGCATGTTCTTGGATAGTTTCTTGAAAAATTTTGTTAGCATTTGAATGATTCCTGAACAAATTTACAACTTGACTAACAACTCTAAGACAGTTGCGTATTGCTGGAACCGACATGACATTCGACAGAGTAAGGTTTAAACGGTGACTGGCACAATGAATGTATCTTGCCTTGGGATAATTTTCTCTAATTCTTGTTTGAACTCCACTTAAATGACCTGCCATATTTGCTGCCCCATCGTATCCTTGCCCAACACACTTGGTCATATCAAGATTGAGCTCATCACATCGCTGCAGAATAACGTTCGCCAGATTTTCAGAAGACTGATCGTTGATTGGGATGAATCCGACAAAATCTTCACGAAGAACAGGAGCTTGGAGATCTGGGATATCGACGTACCGGATACATAGTGATAACTGCTCGGTCCCTGAAACATCCATTGTTTCATCGCCAAGGAGACTAAAACATTCTGCATTTGAGATTCTGTCAATAACTTTTTCAGTGACAATGTCAGAACACGTCTGAATGACTTCATTTTGGATGATAGGACTCATATAAGTAGCGTTTTTGGAGCTATTAAGTACATGTTTTTCTAAATTTTTATCACCAGACTCAATTCTGAACCGCAAAAGAGCTCTAAACTTTCCATCTTTTTTTTCAGGTCGTGTCAAAGATAAGGCACCACTATCATGATCGCCTCTTAGAGGTAATTCTTGTTCTGCACAAAAAAAAATTGTGCGAATAATCGGTTCGATTGCAGCTCTATTTTCAGCTATCTCTTTGGTGCGTTGACTATCCAATTGGGATGCTATATCAAGCTGTTTTCCGGTTGATATCTTGAGGAATGAAGTGGCTTGCAGAACACACACTTTGTGATATTCTTTTTCCATGTGTTTTTTGAAAGATTCTTTAGCTTTTTTCCAGTCTCGAAAACCGACAGACACAAGTTTTCCTGGATTTTGATAACCCCCTTTTCCAACGCCTTCATGGAAAAATAACCAGCAAGGTTTACAATACACGCTGTCTTCACTCGCTGAGTATGCCAGCCAAGTAAAATCATTAGTAATCCACTTGGGTTGAAAATTCCTGTTGTGTGATTTTTCTGTAGGGAATTTGTATTTTTCTTTTGGAAGTAGTTTGGTTGAAAGCACATTTTTTTTCGTAGTGTCATCGAGAGAATTTCGGTTCGTGTTCCCAATATCAAATCGATTTGCTTGCCACACAGGGTGAACGATTTCTTGAAAGCCGGTTGTAGTGACTGGGTCTGATATGTTGTCATCGGAGTCCAAATGAGAGATATTGTCCCCATATGCAAAATAAAATTTTTATTCTATATAACCATTTATCATAATGTCAGATATTCGCTAAAGATGGTTTGAAATATACTGCTCACTTTCTTCGTCTATGCCTTCGACGCGAAAATTCATTTTCGGTCCCGAGTTGACTTTGAAACTAAGGTTGCTTTGTTCATTACACTCACTATTGTTTGGAAAGTTTTCTGTAAAATATAAAACATGCATTTTTAGAAATTTACTAGTAAATATTTTCGCAAGAATCAAAACAATGTCGGTCAGTTAGAAAAATGCTGAAATTCAAATAAAATTGTAAATTTTTTATTTATTTTTACGAAATCAAACAATCAAAAACAAAACGAAATCAAAAAATCAAAAACAAAACGAAATCAAAAAATTAAAAACAAAACGAAATCAAGAAATCAAAAACAAAACGAAATTAAACAATCAAAATTTATCAAAATCAAAGAATCAAAACAAAAAAAAATCAAAACGAAATCAAACGAAAGCTACAATGAATTTAATTTCCCTCGAAATCGATCACAACATTACCTTAGAGTTGGCATTCAAAACGTCACTTTACTCACTATCAACATTTGCTGCATCATCCAAATTATATGCTTTCGGCTTCTTGAAAAACGATGTAATCATTGGTTGACCTTGACGACGTTTCATATTTGGTCTTTCAAAAATCTCGAATGTTTGATAGAAAAAAATGCTTGGATTGTACACAAACCCACAACACTCACGTGCCACGTTTTTTTTGGTTATGAATGGCGCAATCACGTGCCACATGCAATTGGGATGCGAAATATTCCATCTCCATCTGGTGGCGCGTGAGCAAACTAAGCCGGAGTATCGAAAAATTCAAATTATTCGAAAGTAAATTACGATTTTCCATCGACAAACAACTCAAATTTCAAAGAATAGAAAATTTTATACGGAAGACTTTTCAGTTAAAAATTTCAAATGGAAATTTTTTCGAATTTCAGGATTTCAGGGGGGCCCAGGCCCCACGGGCCCCTCCCCTGGATACGTGCCTGGCTACGACTATTTTGCTCTTGCACTTTTACAATATACCCACTAAAATTTCCTATTTAAATGTATATGGTTGCTCGATTACAGTAAAAGATAAGATGATTGTAGGAAAAAAATCTTTTGTTTAATATCCTGGTAAAAATGCGAGTGTTTTATAAACGTGGATAATAATGATGAAGCATAAAGATTTTAAACATCTCCTCACTGTTTTTTATGTCCTTACCACTTTGAATAGGCTTATTTTTCAAGAACTACAACCAAAAACAACCCAATTACTTGTCCTTTGAATTTAAAGATTATTTCCCTGTTTTTTACTAAGTTAAAATTATTGTATACTATTAATTCATACATTTTTTTTTAATTTGAGAATAAAGCCTCCTCTCCTCCCAAAAGCAACACATTTTAAGATAAAAATTTTCATGAAATTTCTTTTTTGTGAGTATTTTTACTATGTATACTTTTGTGAAGCTGTAGAATAAATTTTTCTTGTAGAATTTCAGTTACATGAATTAAGAGAAAAGGGCAATTTTTCAATATTTACTTCATGAGCTGTGTGATTGCTCTGAAGCAATCCAATATGGAATATAAAGAAGCTAAAATGCATCTAGGTCTTAAAACTTTTATGTGGTATAGAAGTTTCAGCTCAACTGAAACTCATTTCATTGGGAATTAATTTGTCATCAGTAATGTATTAAGACTAGTTTTTGCCATTAATTTCTTTGTAAACAAGGGAAGATCTTTACAGATCTTACTTTTGTAAATGTATATGAAAAAAGCATTGATTTGATAAAATTAATTTTGATAGTGATTAGAGTAAATAAAATTCGCAGAAACTTTTAAGATACAAATGTTTTTAAAATTTTTCTTTACTATTAATTACATTAGGTGTTTAAAAATTCAAGTTTTTATGTCATAAACTTAATGATATATATAAAGTGAAAATTTTAGAAATTCTGCATAATTTGACCTATTTTCGCTTTTTAATCTTTGATTAGGAGATGATTTTCTTAATTTTTTTTTATTGTATCCTTTTATTTGTTTGGGTTAATGACATTTAATACTCTTTGTAAATATTTTTAAAATTAATACTTTTTTGTTGTAAATAAATTGAAAAAGCTTTCCATAAGATTTCCAGAGAGATTTATTAGATATTATCAATAAGATAAAAATCGAGATGTGCTAATTGTATAAGGTATTATGCACGTTGAATTTTTGCAGTTAGATCCTCGATTTGCCTTATAGTATAGTGTTACATCCACAGTCTGATTTATATACCATATCATGAAATGCTTTATTCACCTATAGTGCATTCATGTAATGTTAAAATTAAGTGTCAATAAATGATGTATATTAAAATGAATTTGATTATTAAATAAAACTACTGTCTAATAAGAATTTTCGTGAAAACAATTTAATTCAATCTACTATAAATAATTTTATTAAAAAGCATATTTCTTTAAACATGTTTCTTAATTTATACAAAAAAGTCAAATTTCTTTCTTTTTGAATGTTGGAGACAAACATTTCTTTAAAAAGTTCAAACCTTTTGAAGGGTAATAATTATAAAGGAAGTCAGACTATAAAACATATCAAATGTTTGTTTGTTGTCAGATTATTTCAGATACTCAAAACCTTTAAATGATGTTAAAAGCTATTTCATTTCAATCTCAGAAGAATTCCTAATTATTAATCAAAATTTTCATATTAACCAACTTTAATTAAAAAGCTAAATTAACTTTTGTTTGCAAGAAAGTGTGTATTTTCCTTAATGTACAATATTTTCATAAGAACTTGTTCATAGTATGTTTCATAATTGAGGGATTATTTAACCCTTCGAGGAGAAAAAAAGTAATATTTAGCCTACTTTTATAAAATAATTTTATACTTGCCCATTCAATTCAATATGTATATAAAAGGATATCTTTTGGTTCAGTAAATCATGATTCGCTTTAATAACAAAAATTAAATGGACTAAATTTGAAGATTTTAGAAAAAAGAAATTTTCTTTTTAAGCTCTTATCCTCATAAATTCATGGGAATGTGAATATAAAACAGTTAATTCTATTTATTGGTTATATCACATTTTAATCAATTTTCAAAGTAAAAATTTTTTTTTTCACTACACCCCTATGGAGTTATTTAATAAAAAGATAGTACTATTTTTTTACTTATATGGAAACACTCAATAAGATAAATCAGGAAAAATAACAAAAAAATGTAATTTTATTGTGTACATCCATAAGAATTATATTGTAATAATTTCAAATTAATCTCAAAAACTAATGTCTTAAAGTATATGTATCATCTTATTAAAATATTGGAAACATACATGCAAAGTAATAATTCTTATTTCATAAAATCAGGTTCTTAATACTTTTATTTTAAGGAAAAAAATATTTTGCATTCCAGTTAAAATACTTCTATAATAACTAGCTTGTTGATACATTTGATATCAGTGAAGTTTTTGATAACTTGAAGGAAATTAACATTTCCTGTGGGGAAAAAAACAGGACTCAGACCACCTGGTCAATATAATTCACAACATCCTGCCCCTTAATGAACCAGAGAGTTCATAACATTTTCATGAAGCAATAAAATTTTAAATTCAAGCATTTCTAGGCTTCTAGCACAATTAAATTTTAAATTCAAGCATTTCTAGGCTTCTAGCACAATTAAATTTTAAATTCAAGCATTACTAGGCTTCTAGCACAATTAAATTTTAAAAACAACACACAAATTAAATAATTAAACATTATAACATATTTCAACGCACTAATAAAAAATAACACTTTTACAAAATATCCTGAAATTTGAGAAAAGAAAAAAAGAGGTTTCATTATAAAAAATTTAAACATTGGCAAGGAAAGTATACATTATAAATTTTCTAACTTTTTTATAAGTTACTAATCAAGCTATTTATTAACGCTTGAAGTAAGCAAGAATTAAAAGAGAGCAACACACAATAAATTAAGTCAAAAACTAAAAAAATTCGTATAACTATATACACATGGAGAAAATATTAAATAGTTCAATATACAATTTTCAAGAATCATTCTAGCTATACCAATATTTAAAGAATGAAATACTAAACTGCATTTGAATCAAACAAATATTTGAAATAAAACTATCAATACACAGCATTCAAAATAGTATTCTGAGCTGAATTTCTTCTGTACACGAACGCTCGCAATCCACAACAGCAGCCATCTTTGAATAAATAAAGATCTGGCGCAATGCATCATGGGAAAATTAGAAAACGTTCCCGCATTTTACCCCCAAATCCCCTGCCCTATTGCGGGTACAAAAATCAAACCTCCTTTTCTACCAGGCATTTTGCCGGGTCGTCATGTAAACGCCTCGAAAGAGGATCCATGCCAGTATATTGCCGGCAATTTTCGTCCATGTAAACGGGCCTTTAGTAGTAAATACGAATTTGGGAGGGGTGGCCAATTGAATCAGTTGTCGAACGAATTCCAATCCAATGCCCTGTCACTAAAACACTCTCTACTTCCATTGCTTTTACTGTCGTTCACTTGAATAACAAACAAAAAAAAAATCGCGAATAGTTATTTTAGCATCTACTTTATGTAACAGATTATTCTACGCGTGTGTTGTGTTGAACGATGATTGGCGCTTATGGTTCACGAAGGACGAATTTTGTTTCTCATTTCCTTCTTGTCTTTCCCACTAATGACGTCAGGCGATAAAGAAGGCGATTGACAAGTATGCCCATCTCTCCAGCAGCAACCAACAAAAGATTTAATCTGCATTTTTATCGCGAAACACGATAAACTAAAGAATTTTTTTTCCAGATATTTTCCTTGAAATTCACTTGAATATTTGAATACTTTCGGGTAGAAAGTGAAGTAATTGTACATTATAACTTTTTCTACTATAACACATTTCTAAGGAATCCGATTACCCTAAAACTGTGAATTTTGTCAAAAATTGACGAATTTTTTTATGATTTTATTTTATAGGTCATCTTATTAGCTTTATAAAAAGATCAAGTTTATTATTTTCCATTCACTAGAACAAAACCTGCAAGTGTTTTAGTAAAAGCAGAGGCCCCTATTTTAAGCAATATGTCATACTTTAAAATGCATTTTAATGGAAAAGTGTTTTTTTAAGTGCTCAAACGGTGACAGCGATTGCTCAAAAAGTTTTGAAAATAATGAACTGAAATTTGTGTGTGTGTGTTCTGTTTTATAGTAGAAGTGTTTTAAATTTCGGACTTATTAATTACTGTTTTGTTACAAAATTTACAGTCTCTTATGTAAAACTAATATAAAATGTTCTGGTTTTTGTTAAAATTAAAATATATTTTATCCTGAAGGTATTTTCAAAAATGAATTGCAAAGCAACACATCAAAATTGAAAATTTACTCATAAACTTTTTGTACAGAATGGGCCCCATTTATGTAATTTTTTGTAAATTTTTATCCATATTTTCCCATTTTTGTAATAATACTTTCTTTTTCTCACCTTAATTTTATTTTTCTTAAAATGAGTACTAAATAAATCTAAAAAACATACACAAAAAAAAATTCCTATTTATCCATTTTTTTAAAAAAGTTGTCGCAAGTAGTC
This sequence comes from Trichonephila clavata, assembly GCA_019973975.1. Lineage (NCBI taxonomy): Eukaryota > Metazoa > Arthropoda > Arachnida > Araneae > Nephilidae > Trichonephila > Trichonephila clavata. Next base: position 14,547 of record BMAO01028757.1, read on the forward strand.
GGATATAAGCTTATTAAGCTTGTATAAATATAAATTGGGTTATATGTTATGAAAATCAGCAGAAAAAAATATAGCATTAAGTTAGTTTTTAAAACAATAAGTTACATAAACAAAAATTACCGTTTAGCTATCCCATTTTTAATACAAAAATAATAGCAAAATGTATATATATAAGTCATTCGCCGGACATAAGAAATAAATTTCTACATGCACCTAAATGCTGCTTATCTAAAGAAATAATGTAACTTAGGTTTTTACTTGTAGAATTTAGTACGCTTCACCTATTCAAATGTTCACTTTCATTTGTTTTCTTTTTTGCCCACTTTAAGGCAAGCAAAAGTATGATTTTTCTTGTTACAATTGATACTCCATAGGGATTTTTTGGGACTTCTTAGAAAATAAGATTAACTTCCTCTAGGATTTACACCGAACAATTTATTTACACCATTTTGGAACAACACGGTACACGAATGTAACGAAATTTTTTTAAACTTTAACTCTGCTGAAAGGAATTGTACGTTGGATACAGGATTTACAGAAACAAATTCTTTCCCTCTCTTCACATATAAAGAAGGAAATGCTAATTATTCCTTCAATAATCTGAGCAGATTAGATATAAATGACAAATTAGGAAATATATATATGTAATTTAGTACAAGCCGTCGGTTACGCACTGATAAACGGAAGAACCATTAGAACATCGCCAAAAAATTACAAATTTGTAAATCTAGTTGCAAAAGTCAGAATTAGCAGAATAACATTGATAATAAAAGTTAAATTCTAAGATTTCTTTGAGGATGTAACGTCTGACGCACTCAATGCAAATAATTCAAATAAAATAGCCGATTCATATCTTAAACAACTAATTTAATAACGCACAATTTACAATTTTTGAAAGTTTACAAACTTGAAGCCCTTTTTAACAATCTCAGATCTCGTTATGCTTCTTATCTCAGACTCTCTCTGGGATCTCATTCAGTTTAAAAATTTGATTTCACTTACAATTGTGTGTTGCCATCTTCTCCATAGAAATCTTTCATATGGTAGGGACTGAGATTTAAAAATAAATTACTGAAATAGTACGTTGGCTGTTTTTAAGTAAAAAAAGGTCAATTTGCTTTTAAAACAATAACGACAATATTTAGTTTTAAAAAACCTTTATTTAGGATTGTACATACTTTTGCCTATTTTTCTACTTAGTTGCTGATTTTATTAATGCACTTGTAATACCTTAAAACTACGTTTTGAAAACCCTATTCGAAGAAGTCTGCCGCCTGGTCTGACACCCAAGAATTCACGGTCGTTTTCACTTCTTCGTTGTCACTGAAGTGCTTCCCGCCAAGACTGTGTTTGAGGTACTGGAAAAGCATTGAAAAAAAAACCAGCGCTGCATTATGTCAAAAGGTGTTTTTCTCCTACTCGACAACGCAAGGTCCAACACTTCTCGAACTTGGGAGTTTTTCTGAGCATGCACTATACAGAGCCCCAACCTTGCTCCCAGCGATTTTCACCTTTTCCGGGACCGCAAACACAGTCTTGGCGGAAAGCGCTTCAGTGACAACGAAGAAGTGAAAGCGGTCGTGAACTCTTGGCTGTCCAACCATGCGGCAGACTTCTTTAAAGAGGGTTTTATAATGTAGTTTTAAGGCATGACAAGTGCATTAATAAAATCGGCAACTATATAGAAAATAGGCAACGATATGTACAATCCTAAATAAAGGTTTTTTGAAACAAAAAAAATATTATCATTATCTATACTAATATATAAAAGAAAGAGTTTGTGTCTCTCTGTTTCACCTATTCCGACCAAATTAAGCAACCCAGGAGTATGAAACTTGGCATGTAGAAGCTATAGGTCGTTATGCTATTAACCTCGAAGAGTTTTTTTCGAAATTCACTTTAGATTTTTTTTTAATTAAATTTTTATGCCATTTTTCAGTTAAATCGAGATATGACGTCATGAGCCATGCCAAGTCTTAACTTTGGGAAAATTAATGTTTCGAGCTGTTTTGGGGGGAATTTTAGCACATTTTATTGTAAATTTACTTATTTATGGTTGTATTTATTCGTTTTTTTTTTTAACTCTTAGTGGAAGAATTACATTTGTTTTTCGAAAAAATCATCCTAAAAATGTTTCTTCTAAATTTTATTTTTCCGATTGGCAACACTAATTTGATAACAGTTGGAAGATGCATTGGTTTTTCAGCTAACAATAACTAAATTGAATTCGTTTAATGTACACTTTTGTTTTGCTTATATTTTGAATGATTATTCAGAACCATTTCTGGGTTTAGATTTAAGTTTGTTGTTTCTTTTTCAGCTTGAAAATATCTGATTTGTGTGTAGTCAATTGTATTTTATTGTAATTTCTGTTTTGGTTTAAGGCAGCGTCACATTTATTATTCTTTTTTCATTTTGACCTTCACATGTATTCATTTGATTCTTCTGTATTGTTTCTGGTTTTAGATTAAACTTTGTCATTTATCTTCCAGAATTTCTGATTTTTTTTTTTTTGTGGTCAGAGATTTTATGTTATTATTTTTTTTACAATAATTCTAAGTTGAATTGGTTAATATGCATTTTATGGTTTCAGTTGTTAATGTTGATTGTTTAGATGTTTGTTTAAATGTTGTAATTACTATTTTAGGTTAAGTGCCATGTTTATTTTATGAACTACCATTGGAGGTAATTATTTCAATTGTTAATGTTGATTAATATGTTGTTCTAAACAATGACCCAAGTATACGAGCTGTTGAATTTTAGGTATGATACATTCCCTTGCCAAGTTGTCCAAATGATGGTGATGGCTCCTGTCTCTTCAGTTCAATTTCTTATTTGT